>CAXIVR010000002.1:82232082-82447278 GCA_964035755.1 Teleogryllus oceanicus | reverse complement strand
AATCGTTCTAAAAAATATTTTGTTCGATTGTGTACATTAAAATTGTATTTGATGTTATATTACGTTTGTCAGTTTTAATATCTTTTATTAGTACCCATTTTTTCGTCGAATATTATTTAAAATAAATTGGATTGTAATTTCACTTGATCCTATTTGACTAGCGCAATTTCCCCTCGCAGAATGACTGGTAACCACAGCCACCTGCGGCAGCATGCGAGGGTAAGGTTACGGAGCTGTCCGCTAGGTGGCCTTGATTGAATTTTGCCACGAAACGCTTCAATGTAAAAGTTTAACTTATAAAAGTCGTAGAAAAAGCACAGTATGAAACTCGATATAATGGGTATTAAAACACTCGTGTGAATTTTGCGATTCTCACTCGTTTCGTAGTATCACACTCATGTATTAATACCCATCATTACATCATCATTTCATGTTATACTATTGTGGCATCGTGGCAGCGAAATGAGGACACAGACACACTATTTTTAATCTGTTTATTTACAAGCTTAACAATATGTACAGCCCTGGGGTTATGTTCGCTATTTACCTCCGTCACTCCCATGCAGACTGCTTCGCATCCGCTGGCTAATGCATCCTCCACCCTGACGCTTTACCGCGCCGATACATGGGCACCCAGTGCAATGCACTCGCAATGTCGCGACCTTCCGTGGCAGAGTTGGAAAGTCCCTGGCATCTCTGCTCACTTATTTTCGGCGGTCACATGATAATCCCCAGCCTCTCTGAGGGTGCCGGTGACCGCCCGGCCAGCACACACCTACACTACCACTTATACCGGGAGACCGGTCGCGATCTTACAGCTTGTCCTGGCTGAGGCGGTGCCCCGCTGGTGGGAGAGTCCTGGTTGTAGGGGAAAACCCGCTAGCCGGCGGTAGGCGCCGGCATCCAGCCGGGGCAGGTCACCACCATCTCCTGAGAAGAAAGCATGCACTACAATTACGGGAATAATGGCCTATGTCAGCATATGCACTCTCACGGAGGTCACTCTCTTCTGCCCTGTTCGCCCTGCGCCATGGGGGTCATAACTCCCCCTCGGTATGCCCTGTTGTGCACCGCCTTTTGTCCCCATGTGGCGGTCAGCCTTCCAACGCCCGCTAGCCGTTCGAAAGTCTGGCTACCATATAGTGACGTTACAAGAGTATTGCAAATTTTTCTTCCAAATCTGACTATATTCAGAATCAATCAAGTTTACCAAGTAATGATTACGACAAGAAGGACGGTAGGTGTATTAATAGATAGTTTTAAAAGTAAAGATCTTTGCAGAAATTTGTGTATTCGAAATAAAAGTTAATCGGAATACTTCTGCAAATTCTTTTCTTCGTACGTTTCCAGAAATTGATGACTACGAGGCTGTAATTATTTATTCACAATCTGTGGACTTCATTACTAGTCTTGCCAGAATCATTAGGCTTTTTTAATTTAAAAAATTTTGGCCTTTCCCCAATTTAATTTTTTTGGGGGGGGATATACTACAGTTTGAAGAAAATTGATTGGATGCCACATTTCCGTGCCAATTCAATTTAATTTTTTTCTGATAATTCCCTTCAGGGATTCACTATTATCTCAGTTCCGGACATCCCAGTAACCAAAAACTCTCCAATTGCTGTACGTAGTTTGTGGTTGCTTACGGTAGTCAAAAGAATCCGCATTTACTGCTGAGAGCAAATATCAAAAAAACACTCTGTCGAGTACGCTATGTCTCTCCCGTTCCTACTATATTACTGAGCAATAGAGACCAAGTGGAGCTCTCGCTTGCAAACCGGTTCAGGCCCGCGTAATCAAATCATATTTCACCTCCATCCTAGGATACTGAATTTAACTGTTACTCCCATAGTTTGTCCCTTCCCAAGATACCTGACCTCAGTTCTGCAATTCTGGCTGTTTTTTGGACATGTACACGTATCTACAACATCGCAGTGATACTTTATATATCTCGTATATTCATATAGAGGGACCAAAATAATCGAAGTTATTGTTATAAAAATTGTGTTATCCGTGTAGTATTATAAATTTTCATATTGCAGTAATCCCTTGCCAGGGCCAAAGTTGGTCCGTGTTACGGCGAAATTCGTGTTAAGCGAGTTCGTGCTAACCAATGTTTACTGTATTAAGTTTTGCCTCTTTTTATTGCATTACAATAGGAATAAAAAATTGATACATTCTCATAAGAATCAACAAAATATATGTAGGGAAGGGCTAGATTACGGCATATACTTTTTCGCATTATTTGGAACGGTTAGTTAATATTATAATTTTACAATTTTTACCTTTGAACACTTTATTCATCACTTGAAAAAGTCTAAACCAATTCAAACTAAGGGCCTGTGGTGCATATCTACATATATTTCGATTTTCAGGAATAGTACGTATTTCCTACTTCTAGAAAAAGAAACAAACATGAATAAATCTCAACTTACAGTATTTGCTGCATATTATACACACGTAAGTATAATTTCACACAGTTTAAATTAATTAATAAGTACAATTTTCAAATTATTACATTTACAAATGAAAGAGAGCTCCTTATTTTTTAATAACTTAATTAGCAATCAAACCTATTTAAAATAAAAGTGTATAAATTAAACATTCAGAACTGATGACCCCCAATAAATTAACTAAAGAATACGTGAAAATAAGGTTACTAAAATATATTTTATCATTTAAACAATAGGTCTGGACCACAATAGCAACGCTTGTGCGAAATAATTGTTTCGACAATGAGAAATAGGTTCTAAGAAATCTAAGAATTTTTAACTTTTCTATCCTGCCGTTCCTATTGCATTGCCAAGTGACAGCTTGTGACAAAAGAATTGCGAAAAATTCAATTTGCAATTTACTAATTTTCTCATACGAGGGAAAACGATGTAAAAATGGACATTTATTTATGAAACTTTTTTAATGGATTTAAAAAATCTTATCAACACATTTCCACCTAAAACACATAGAAATATGTAATTTACACATTACACGTTGGTATAAACTAGTCGGGGCCGGCCTCGATAGCCGAGGTTACTAAGGTTGTAAGGCCGCGGTTCGAAGAATTGCGGGTTCGAATCCCGCCTCGGGCATGGATGTTTTGTGTTTATTGTTGTCCTTACATGTTACTCCCACAATTCCCTCTACAGTTAAAACAATCAGTGGTCGCTAAATGGCCAAGATGTTAAAACACTATCTTTAAAAATCCTAGTCGGTGGCCTTGTGAATACCCATCGTCATCGCCAGGATCACTTTTCTCCCCTTCCCAGGCAAGTGAATTCTAGTAATATACCTACTGGGAATAGTGGTTTATCGTCAATGAAAAAATCATTTAATACGCTAAACAACGTAAGTATGTTCTTCCAAAACTGGTTATTGATCCAGGTTAATAAGGTTCTTCTGTAGTTGCTTAATCTATTATTTTAGGTTTTCGGTCCTTGGCATTTTAATTATTTCCTGTTGTAACATTTTATCTCTCTTCATTTTGTTCAATGTAATCACACTGGTTCAGTTTGTATTGTATTTGCAAGTGGTCAGACACAGCAGGCCCAATGGTTAGAGCCTCACTACTTATTAAGTCATTCATTTAATGAGGGATTGTACTCATCGAGTATATTTTGAGTTAATGCTTAAACAAATAACAAATATAAATAAGAATACTTGGCTTATTCTTCTTCATGTTAGTATTGCATGGAAACTAAAAAAGTTTCTCAGAATTACACAGGTCTCCTGAGAAAGACGTTTAGAAATTGGCTTAAAATATAGGTTTTCTTTTAGAAATGGCACATTCAAAACATGAATAGGAACATGAAAACGAAAGTAATTTAAAAGAGAACCCGCCTTGACGTACGATTTCGCTCTCACCTTTTTCATAATTCATGTAATTATCAGAAAATATCAGGCCTTTTAATATTTTTGTCATTACCTATTTATGCAACGATATAGTATTTGGTATTAACTCATTACAGTTTGATCAATGTCAGGAAATCATCTTGTCGTTTCCCGTTGCAAATTTAAAACGAAAGAATTGAAACATCGTTAGGTATTTCGGCCCAAGGAAAGAAAAGCATGGAGGGTCCAGAAATCTTTATTCTGCCGTTAGAATCCTGTCAGCCATGGCTCTCAGCCTGACCCATAGGCAGACAGCCCTGTCATGCCCAGCCTGAGCACCGGAACTGAGTGGGAGGAGGTTGCAGGATCGGCATTGAAACGGATGAGTTCAGGACCTGTTTTGACCCCATTTTTACTTTTTCGCATTCTGCTTACGTAGTATTGTAGTAAAAGTATTGTAATGATGTGGAAAACACGATTTTTAGAAATAAAATCTTCATTGCCGTGCCCTGGTGAAGAAACAGTGGGAAAATCTTACTTCTAAATGCAGTAAATACCTTCATCTAATACGTTGTGAAGTCAGGATCCACGTTTCGTTAACCCCGAGAAATTGAATTGTGGCAAAATGTTCGTCCATCCGTCAGTCTGTGGACAAAGCTAGCAACTAAACCGTAGGCTTGATTTCACCAAAATTGAATTGATTCACCAATCGATGTGACTTATGCTGCGGCTCGTGAATTTGAAACGGATATTTTGATTTGTCTTGATATTATACAAAAGTCCTCAACCACATTTTCAAAAGTTTCTCAGAAAAGGCCCTAATTTTTTTCTTCAGATTTTTTCCTCGTAGCAAAAACGTTAAAGAATGTGATGCCGGTCCCATTTTTGGAGAATTGTCTTCGAGTTCGAAACTGGCAAAATTAACATTAAAAGGTACAATATTAATTCTAGATTTTTTTGTAATTATTCTAAAAAAAATCAGTTCTTTTCAGGCACACAATTTAACGTATGAGTACTTAAATTGTTCTCTGGATATCCCGGAGTTTCGTTAACTTGGATCGGCCCCAGCCCCAGTTGCTCCGGGAAAGAGAGGTTCTACTGCCGATTATAGTGTTCACCTTTAGCGCACGAATAAGAAAATATTACCGTTCGGACGACTTTAGGAGTGAGTTCCGTAATTCTTTTGACAACAAAGGAACATTAAATTAGAGTTACACACGTTAGTTTTTGTATAACTAGCAAGTAATTTTATAAAAGAACCACATTAATTGCGGAAACTAATTTAAGAAGCAGTTTTGTTGTCCATAGCATAAACATTGGTACAGTAACGTCACGCATTTTAACAATCGATGATCCAGGCATGTTGACATGTGAATGAAAAATGGATTCCTTACCGAAAAAAATTGTAGATGAAGCCGCGAAGGCAGAAAACGTTTAATGCACGTAAAGTCTAAGTGTATTGGATGAGAAAGAATACTGAACAATAAAAAATTGGATGCAAACAAAAACTACCAATATTACATTCCAGGCCGATTTTATGGTGGATTCCTTACCGAAAAAAATTGTAGATGAAGCCGCGAAGGCAGAAAAGTTTGTGCATTTTATGGATTATATTACGGAGTTCGTAAGTAATTAATACTCTTACTTTTTATGATAGTCGGGTTTCCATTTTATAATTTTTTATTATTTTGAAGTGAGCAGAATTATCCGCGCACCTGTTAATTCTGTTAATACTTCTAATTGTTGCTGCGAGTGTATTTAGGTTTATTTGCACAATCTTGAATTATTGATTATGCAAATAAACTTCATCAAACGGCGTAAACTCAGCGTAGACACCGATACCACAGAAGTAAATTACAGAAATCTAAGCCTTCTAAACTTGACGTCAGAAACAAAGATCACCTCCAGCGCTAAGTAATATACTTGGTATTGGATTATATCAATAAGCGCCGAACCAGCAAAAATGTAATAGAATGTTCAAAGGTGTCTTATCCTGTAGACTACAATGTGAGAAACGTTCCTTTGAGGCCTTTCAATATTTTAAGTTTGATGTCTCTAAAGCGCTTTTTTAGAGTAATTTTACAATATACATTTTGACAACGCAATCGAGTGTTGCGGGTTGCATTTGAAATGGATATTTTGTTGTTGTTTTTTCTACAAATCCTTCAGGTTTTTTAAGTCAAAATGCAATTCTTCACGGCTCCGTGAAGTTTTCTTTTATCAGAGACCTCATTAATAAAGATTGGTTGCCTGTGAGAGCCGCAAAATCAATTAAGACTGCTGAAATAATTTAGGAGACGATTCTTTTATAGAACGCCATTTACGATGTGCAAAAGGAAAGTCTACCACGGCAATGTAGTGACGGAAAACTGAAAAGTAGGAGAGTCGAACGCCCGCTCGAACGCGCCCGCTCGAACGCCCGCTCGAACGCCCGCTCGAACGCCCGCTCGAACGCCCGCTCGAACGCCCGCTCGAACGCCCGCTCGAACGCCCGCTCGAACGCCCGCTCGAACGCCCGCTCGAACGCCCGCTCGAACGCCCGCTCGAACGCCCGCTCGAACGCCCGCTCGAACGCCCGCTCGAACGCCCGCTCGAACGCCCGCTCGAACGCCCGCTCGAACGCCCGCTCGAACGCCCGCTCGAACGCCCGCTCGAACGCCCGCTCGAACGCCCGCTCGAACGCCCGCTCGAACGCCCGCTCGAACGCTCGCCTCTCGAACGCCCGCCCTCTCGAACGCCCGCCTCTCGAACGCCCGCCCTCTCGAACGCCGCCCTCTCGAACGCCCGCCTCTCGAACGCCCGCCCTCTCGAACGCCCGCCCTCCGAACGCCCGCTCTCGACGCCCGCCCTCTCCGAACGCCCGCCCTCTCGAACGCCCGCCCTCTCGAACGCCCGCCTCTCGAACGCCCGCCCTCTCGAACGCCCGCCCTCGAACGCCCGCTCGAACGCCCGAACGCCCGCACGCCCGCACGCCCGCCCGAACGCCCGGGGGGGGGAGTCTACAGCTTTTCTTGACTGAGTGAATACCGCTGGACTCCTAACGGCGGCCAGGCGCTCTGTTTGGGATAAACAGACTGACACCTGTACTCTTGGCGCGGCCTTCGTGCTGAGGGAGCGAACAACCCCTGGACGCCTCTCGGCGACTAGCCGCTCCGACTGAGTTCTGAACCCAGCGCGAGAACGCTGCCACTGCCGCCGCCGCCACGCCCCGTCTACCGAAAAATGCATGTCAAGAGGGACAAAAATTCGGCACTACAACACAGTATTAAAGCCAACAATCCTCTACGCAAGTGAAACACTGAACCTTAACGGCTTACGAACTTGAATAAATCAAAAAAGAAAGAAAGATCATTAGGAAAATTCTAGGAGCAAGACATACCCAAGACGGTTACAGGCTGCAAACAATTAAACACAGAACAGTTCTCAAACATCTGAAATTGATATTAGGAAAAGGCGAATGAAATTCTTTGGTCATCTCAACAGGCTACCGGAAAATCGACTGACTAAAAGGATACTAAATTATATAACGCCACTGCCTGTTGTGTTTCCACACAAGTGTTATATTTCAAACTTGGCTAACCTCGTGACTTGGGAAATGTAACAATTACAAATGACAAGGTACGGTCGCCAGCTGTTTAAGACAGCACAAATTTTAAACGAAGCCTGGCTATAAAGCAATAGCGAGATGACCATGCGTTTACTAATGAATTATTATTCAGGGCTAACTGATTTCGGCTATCAGATTCATGAAGACTGTCGTCACATTTCGAAACCTTTCGGACATCCCAGGTTCTAAATAAAACAGGATCATAAATTTTAAGAGGATCTCAGTACTTGGAGATGTATCCAAATAACTCCTTAATAATACATTTTATTACAAGATATAGTGAATACAAAATCAATTTTTCCTGCTGTGCAGACACAAGAAGTGCTGTGAAAAACAATACAGAACTACAAATAGGAATACAAGATTGACAGACGGCGGTGCCGTCTCTATACAAAAACACTTATGAAACAGGAACACTATTAAACGGCGCTTCCAACAATGCGCCTATACCTAAACAGAATTACGGTATTACAAACAACCTCGATAATGCCCACTTTAGGGTGAGTTGAATACACACATATACCAAAATTGACAAGAAGCCGACCTCCGTCTTCTTTCAATACAAAAAGAGTGAAAAGAAACTGAACTACTAAGAATGAGCCATTACCTATAAGAACCAAGTTTTGTGTAAGTGCATAGTTACCAAATTACATGGAAATGGATCTCTTACAGCCAACACAACCTTCCTAACAAATTTAACAATGAAACAGGAATACTCCGGAATGAGGAGCAGTCCTCTTGCCCGCTCGTATCTCATTCAAAGAGAGCCGTGACCGCACACGAACGCCGATCGCCACACGGCCGAACAATGCCCGCATGTGACCGCACCAATTCGTGCCGATGACGTGCTGTCGCCCAGCCGACTTCTTTGCCGGCTACGGGACCAGATGCGTAGCGCTGCTTTCCAATGGCCGCGGTTCGAGGCTACCGCACGGGCCTAGCAGACGCCTAACCAAGGCTTCAAACTGTCGAATGCGGCCGAACGCCGCCTTACTCACGGCAGGTGCAACAATCCAAAAACTGCCGAATGCGGCCAAGCGCCGTGTTACTCACGGCAGGAACAAAAACTGCAACATTAACAATCACATAAGTAATGCACAGTACTAAAGACTAGCTCTCAAACAAGTCAGCCAGCATACAAACAAGTCGCTTTAAAAAGCTGCAAATACAAATCAAGAACAAAGTACAGAGTAAACCTGCTTCAAACCATTAGCAAATTTACGCAACCATATGAATCAACAAATATTTCAAATACAAGATCCAATTCCATGGCATAAAAACACTCATTCCTAAAAGTCTAGACTATTATGCACTCATACACATATTTACAATAATACAATACGGTTCTTAAGGAACCGGGCCTTTCATAAAAATACCATTAATGGCTCATAAAATTACAAAACAGCATGCACTCGTCATGCTAGTGAGAGAGAATGTACGAAAACGATGGACAAGCTTTCGTGAGACTAGTACCAAAAAATTAAAAGAGACGTTATGCTAAAAATGGCGAAAGGCTACATAGCAAAAGGTGGCGAAAGGGCGAAAGGCGAAAAGGTCTGTGCGCGAGAAGCGCACGTCTTTTATACCAAACCCAGAAGGGGTAACAGTGAAATGGTGAAGAGGGGGTAACGGGGAAATATCGATATAAACATAGAGAAGTATAGAACTCTCCTCCTAAGAGCTTTTACATTTTACGCGTAGTGCGCAGGTGCTAGTGGCGGCTTCTAGTAGCAAAGCAAAAAATCATACTACTAGATAAAGATAATATTTTGATTTGCCATAAAAATCTTAATTTTAGGGCTACAAAGGCAAAGGAGGTGTCCATACAACCCTAAATTTACTGTAAATTGCGGATTCTATTACTAGAGCCATACAGCCAATAGTTTTCTTATAATAAACAAAAACCTGTTTAGAAAACCAAATAAAGTTTTACATAACATGAATTTTTCTCAGACTCCAATAGAAACCAAGAAATCAAAGATCTTACTAACAAATTCTTAGGTTTTTGGAACCTTCTCATAGCCATGAGATCACAGTTTGATTTTTACAAGTTACCATTTTTGAGAAAATTAAAGATGAAAAATTACCCATATACTAGCATACTTAATCTAATTACAGAGCAAGAGCTTACAAGCTATGGATATAAAATCTTCTCGGTAGGTCTTCTCAGATGATCATTGGCTTCTAATAGCTGTTTTAACACCAATATTCAACATTTGTGATTACATAAGTTTCCAAATTTAACAACAAGACCCTTGCCTGATGGAAGTGGAGCTCATGTATCAGAGCATGTAATAAACAAGTAATGAGCGTAGTGTGTCTTGTTATTCACTTGTTCTCCTGCTCCCTTCCCGTGTCCAAGAGGCGTTACGGCAGCAAGAACTTGGAAAATATTTAAAATTCGTGACAGGAGTAGTACCATTGTTCTGAGGATTTGCAGTTTTGCTAAGTCAAATGTCATTACTTTCAGTAAACGATATCTATGACCTTAACGTCCTAAACAATTGGCATAATATGACAAATTGACATACTTGGCAAAATATGACCTTAACAATTCAGTCAAACCTCAAATGGAATGTACATATAACAAAATTAAACACTAAATTAAGTTCATTATGAATTCTTTCAAATTCTGAATTCAGAATTCTTTCAAATTCTGTCAGCCTTCATGCAGTTCGTTGCGCGTAATTTGGAAGTGTACATTCCCTCCTGAGATATGGCATAATATTCTGGGGAAGCTCATCCTTTACTGCCCAGACATATAGATTGAAAAAGAAAATTATCCGAATAATGACAATATGACCCTGCAAGCCTCTGCAGTCTTGCACGTGTTCCCTGTAAGCCTCTTTTCATTCAGTTTGGAATCTTACCATTGCCTATTTATTTACGAATCAGTAGTGCGACGGAACACGTCGTCGTATTTCGCGACGCGCTGTGCATTCACCAACTGATGAAGGGTCAGGGCGGTTATACCCCACGAGATCTTATTCTAGCGTGGGTGTCACCAGCCACATGCGACGTCTTCTCCGCCGCTCTGTCGCCGGGCCCTTCCAGTTGTTTATTCAAATTGAAAGTATTTCTTTCCCAGGAAACCCTGCTTTGAATATGACTGAGGGAACTTACACAGATTAACAAGAAACGCCACTATAGACTTTAGAACACTTCGTTAATAAAAACTTCTATGATACAAACTTTGTACAAGCTTTAACACACAAACCTCTGCTTTGCGTGATTCACCTCACCTCCACAAGTATAGCACAAGCAATCATTAGGTTCCTAATGTAAAATCTCAAAAGTACTGCGGATTTTATTGTTAATAATTTTGCGATCAAAATCTAATATCTGACACTACTGATTTCAAATTTCATTATTGTATGCACTCCTACGCAACCAGCTGGCGCGGAAATAATCGTACCATTGGACATCCTAACTTTCTAATTACACTTTATACAACCTTACATTATTTAACCTAGTTTACACTTTCTTTATATGAATTTTTATCAAATAACAAGACATTAGTAATGCCTTCACCCATAAAATAAAATTTAACACTATCTCAAATGCAAATTTTACAATGGCATGGGATTTCTTTTACAGAAAAGCAAATTCTCTAAGAATTCTGTGGATTTACGGGTACTCACTATCGTCCCACAGCTCTCGGAGGCGGCTCTCGGAGGGTTCAGCTTTTGTTGCAAGCGGCGTGCCCGCAGGGTTGAAATCCGGGTGGATGACCTCGTCGGGTCCGCTCGGGGACTGAAGGCAGCAGTTGCTCTAGCTTGCACGGAAGCGATGTCGCTGACGGCGACCTTGGGCGGCTGGCAGCGTCTTCCCGGCGAAGCTCTCCTCGCGATGATCCAAACCTCCTTCTCGGATGCATTAAGCGTCGGCACACTCACGTTCAAAGTCCGTGATAAATTTATAGACTTAATTGACTTCTTCTTTGCTACAGGTTCTAGTAGACGGCTCTTCCTGGCGGCGTTCGGCTAGGATCGACGATTTTACATTTTTCTGATGGTGCAGCTGACGTTTACGTAATTGTAGATGAAACGAGTTTGTGAGTTTTTACTCCGCTCTCACTCGAGCTTACTGATTTTACTAGTCAGTGTTAGGTCGGCCTTTGTGCGACAATTACCTTTTAACTTTTCGTAGCTCGCGGACGACACTTAACTGGACAGCTGCGGGATAACTAATTATTCCACGAAATAAAAAGTTTGTTTCCGCACTTAAATCTCATAGCCAAATGCTTTCGCCTTGCATCCACGACGAATTTTGAGAAGAAATGAATCGACTTGCCGCTGCGACGGTTGTGACCTGCGTGGTGATGGTTTTCGGACACCTCGCATGACCGATACCGGCCAATGGCAATTTTAGGTCTTATCGGCCTTCTCCTCGTTGGCTGATATCTTTTCGGTCGCGGGTTTACACACAACCGTCGCTGAGCGTCATAAAACGTAAAAATAATGTTCGTCAAATGTCAGTTTCAACAGCTCACTACAAAAAAATTCATATACTATACTCGTACATATACGTTACTTTACAACGCATTGCCAGATGAAATTAAACAATTAAATTTGCACATAAATTTAAGTTAAAAGTAGAATCTTTCTTGCTGCAAAAACTGTTTTTATACAATTAGATATTATACCCATCATCAAAATGAAAAATAATGTTTATTTTAACGAAACAATGATATAGTTTAATGAATTAGTTTACTTTTGCATTGTACATTTTTTTTAATACTTAATATGCCTGTGAAACGTAATGTACTTCAGCTTCCGGGTCAATGGGAGGTGAGAATAAAAGGAAGTAAATGCTTATACTAGGAGATTTTACAGTAAATACTTACGCTTCGTCGAATAAAGTTTAAGTATTAGCTTTTACTTGTAGTAAATACTACTTACTTATAGTAAATTCTTAAACTTGTAGTAAGAACTAGTATTTTCCAGCGTTTACTTAAAATGGTGTGAATAAAACTCTGCTTTTGCTTCATTTCACTAGTAAATACTGCGAAATTCTTAAGCACGGTGGTGATCGCACTTAAGTAAATTTCTTCTGTGAGTTACGCGAGTGTGGATGTGTTTGAAACACCACAACACGTATATTCATGCTTGAGTATGCATATGAAGATATAATCATGTGATAATAATCACGGCGTTTTTGGTTACAGGCACCGAAAAACTATCGTCCTCGCGTTATTGCATCTGAGTGATTGCAGGAATTATTTAGATTTGATATGGAAAATGTGTGGAGTGGCTGTAAATCACTTCCTTGGCGAATCTACGGAGGCAAGAGGAGGTGCTTTGACGAACGTGCAAAGATTGGAAATTTTCCTGCGTTTCGTAAGTGATCCAGGTTTTCAAATTGGAATAGGAAAAGACATTGGTGTTCATCGTTCCACAGTATCAAAGACTATTCAAAATGTTAACCAAAAAATAATAGACAAGTCCTATATTTGGATAAAATTTCCAAACGGCAGTGATGTTAATTTTGCGCAGGCAGAATGGGCTCAACGTTTCAATTTCCCCAGCGCCATAGACTGTACTCACGTACGAATTATGAAGCAAATCTACACATGGAGATGAATACCTCAACCGCAAAAGGATTTATATCCATTAATGTTCAGGCCACTTGTAATTCAGGAAGATTTGCAGTGTAGATGCCCAGTAATGAGTTCTGTTCATGATAACAGAATTCTGAAGCAAGCAAGCTGTATGACGTAATGAATCGCCAACGAAATGATGCTGTGCTGCTAGGAGACAGCGGATATGGCATTACGTCTTGGCACCATTCAGAGATCCACAGACGCCACAAGAACGTGCTTAGTTCTCTTTTTAAAAGGAAAGAGTGATTATAGAAAGATAACTGGACAACTGAAAAGAAGATTTCCCATATTGCAAAGCGCAATTCGTGTCAAATTATCGATGGTACCATCTGTAATAGTAAGTTGCATTGTACTTCACAATGTTGCCAAGTATCTCAAGGATCCGGAACATCTACCAGAGAATGAAGTTACAGATGATAATGATAGTGATAACTCTGAAATTCAGATATTGAATGAACATTTGATACGGCATCGCGGACAAAGGAGGAGAAGAAATAAATAAGTCATCTCAATCAAAATCGATAGTTTTTATTCCATGAATATGCCAAAATTTGATGCACGTTCTTCTCTCTGAATTTGCATTCGAGTTAATTTTAACTGTTCCAAAAGAACAAGTCTCTGTAAATTACTATTGCTTAAATTAACTGTTTCATCAGTTTCTTGAAGTAACCTCTGTTTCTTTTGTGGCGGGGGTGGTGGTGTAGAAGATCGCGCAGGGATCGAATTACTTATGTGAAAATTGCTCGTGTGAAATTTCAGAAGCAGCATCTGCCAGTCCTACGGAGATGCATCCTATAAATAATTACATTCATTAATGTAGTGAATGCAAGTGCAGTTAAATAAATGTTATCATGATTCTCGTTCAAATAGTTTTAACATACCTGGTACTTTATCGAAAACGGGATTCTGTTCCCCAGCAATTAATCGATACAATTTATTTTCCCACGTCCTTAAATTATTTGTTTTATTCCCAGTCGCCTTCATGTCAGTTTTCTTTTCTACCTCATTCTTCATGTTATTTATTTTCTTTTTTATTTGTTTCACAGTAACCGGTTTTCCACTTATGTTTTGATATTCGTGTACAATAGCTGCATATGCAGTGTCCTTTGCGGTCTTCACACTAGGGAGCTGTGATTTATTACATACTATACTGTACTTCTCTAACAAATTCACTAAACGTATTTGAGAAACATTCTCATTTCCACGACCGTCCGACGAACTCATTTTTAACCAAGAAACAGTAGCACGCGTAAATCACACAACTCAACACAATACAAATCTAACCTCACAACACGCAGTGAGATCAGTACATAGAAACGCTCGGCTTGTACCCAACATTCCCCTAACAAGTATTAGTTACTTATTTTTAGCATTGACTACCTAGTAAAGTATAAGGTTATTCACACCAAATTAAGAAAATGCTTTTACTAGATACTTTGACTAGAAGTAAATGCTTTTACTAGTTTCTTTAACTAGTAGTAAATACTTCGTTTTTATTCACACTGCCCAATGACTCCCATCTTCATCGGATTTTTGTCCAGTTTCCCTTATCCATTGAGCAAATGCTGAATTGCCGCTTGATTTGCTTCTGGACGTAAATGTAGCTTCTCTATGTGCACGTTTTGTTGAGCTCTCCTATTGTTTGTAATGGAGTAGATATTATTGTGAGTTTCTATTTTGTTAGCCAAACAGAAAAATCAAATCTACAGTTTGTTTACCGTTACAAATACGTTTTCTATAACTCGGAAACGAAAATATTTAATTTCTGAAAAGTTAATCTCTCGCTTTTTTAATTTTATTATTATTATTATTATTATTATTATTATTATTATTATTATTTCCATCATTCAACTATTAATAGTTAAATTGTTGAGAAGGGATTCTGAAACTCAAGAAAGCGTGCGCAGATGATTTTCTCCCCCATACGTCACCTACAGTTTTTTTAACTTTTTGACTAAATAAATAAACGTTCTTAAAAACGGCAAACTGTTGGCAACATTAAACTTTATTAATTTCGATTGGAATCCTTTAACTGAAGCATTCAGTGAAATTGATAAACAAAATACAGGATGTAGAATTATAACTTTCCCTATACTTTTTTACTTCATTTGGGAGGTTTCAAAAGAAATAATGAGTCTGCTGTAATTAATGCCACACTTTTCAATTAGGCGCAGTGTTTCTTGAAAAATGACATTGTTCGGTCACGGATCGTGTGACAGGCCATTTGCCACCTGCGCAGCCGGAAAGGTAAGGTTGCTTGAGCCATGAAACAGAGGAGATTTGTACAAGAGATTGTAAATGACATCGAAATAGAAGATGCGAACATGGCGTGATCCTTTATGCAAATTGGAGCAGTAATAGAAAGGCAATGGTGAATAACTACAGCCGGAACTGAAAGGGAAGATGTTCTTAATGACATAAACGCGTGCCATCTTGAACTCTATCTCACAACTGAATGTTCCCGTGAGATTTGTTAAGGAACAACATTTCGTGCATGAGGTAAATTGTTTCTAGAGGCACTACGGAAAGAAGATGCTTTCTTATCTTTTCTTGTAGAGTCTTTTACTTTAATCTCACGGCTTATGTAGCATATTCATTGTATTATTGGGTAGTCAACTTTCTCTTCAAGTACCTAAGATATCTTACATTTACGGAATCAGCATTAGATTGCGCATGTGCTTCACGTCAAAGTCTTGTAAAGTTACTATTATAATTAAAAGCTGAATTTTTTGGAGAAAGCTAGAGTTGCTCGTTGTAAAAGTGCTTCTCATGCAAAGATTTTTTCAACATAATCTAGGAAACTAGGTTTTCTTATATGTTTCACAATATTTGTCATGAAATTTAAAGTACATTAACTATTATATTATTATTTTTGCAAAAGGTTTATTGTAATGCATTATTATATTTCCCAGCTTACACGTTAAAAAAAATTTCTGAGAAAGTATTTTGTGAATAAATTTACTCACAATCTTATTTAAGATTGTAGGTTTTAGAGAGATATTCAATCATGAGGAAAAAGTTAAATAAAAAAATTGGAGCCGGTTTTGATAAAATAATCGTTTAAATATGTTGAAAATAGTCTAAATTTTCCGCAAAATTAGGAAAAAATTACTCATATTTCCATGTATATGTTTATACATGACCGTATTTCAATATCTGAATTTGAAAACCAGATATTCTAAGAAAAAATACCTTCATAATTGTAATAGTATGAAAACTTCGAAAAATGTGTGAACTTGTGCAATTTTCGAACAAGTGGGGATTTCAACGAAAATTGGAACATAGCGACCGCAATGAAACTTATGACAAACAATAACTGACGCTTCAGAACTCACACAGAATAGTTTGCACAGTAACGTAATATAACAGCAGGAAGAGGGCATTTTTTCAAAGCAGTCAACTGGCTTTTACACAAAAGAAACTTCATTCATCAAATGAATATTTTGAATCAGCACCAGTATCAAATGAAAATATATTCCCGAGTTGTTATCAAAACCTGTAGTAATTAACTGGTATATTTGAATAACGCGTTAATTCATAAAATTAAGATACGAGATTCGGACAAGTATTCCCTTCCGAGGCGAGTGACAGTAATCTAGTTCTCAGTCGTGGTCCTTTCTGTAATTCGTTGCGGTACTAAAACGCGCTGGGAATGACCGAGTACTCGTAATGTTGACGCATCGGAACGCACGGCCTGTTGGCTGGCTCGTACTTCACACTGTTAAACGTCCATAAGAGCGTGACGCCACACGTCGGTAGGCTGCCTGGTTTGCAAGTAGAGACCAGAAAGAGCGCTTGATGAGCGCTCTATAAATTCACAGAGATTTTATACATCGACATTGCTGCAATATATCGAATATTAAATGGCATTAAATGGAGAGTATACTATATTATAAACATGTGAAAGTCTATTACGATTATCACCGGGGTTGTGCAACCGTGCAACCTACCACGAGCCACTAATGGGTAGGCTCCGCATTTTGTTGTTTGAATGAAGGTGAAAATGTAGTGTGATTCGAGCCGCCGAGTCGAAAGCACGAATTCCCTGCGGGTCTCGTTTTGATTTATTCCTAGAAGCCAGGTTATCCACTTCAAACGCCTCAGGTATAATTACATCTCTTTCACAAGATTCATCTCCAATAGAGAACTCGTAGTTACAATTAACAACACACCTTTAAAAACATATCCAATCAAAGCGGGTACCCCAACGATCAGCTCTATTCCCCACATCATTTAATATTTTCTGCTACGACATTCCATCGGAAGGTGACGCAAACACATCACTATACATTGTAACAGCACAGAGCTTTAACCTACAGTGGAGTTGATTTTATTAAAAGAAAAACTCTTTTCAGCAGCGGGGAAAATGAAGTTATCTTCTAATTCACGCTATGCAAAACGCCGAGATGTATCGCTGTCAGGAATTTGGCACGAAACTGTGCGTTGCCAGACTGCTAATCTGGGAAGGTATTACCTGCGCACGTTCGCCTTGAGCCCTCCTTTTTCTGGATGCGAGAGGATTGGGGTTTCGTTATTTCGACGATCGAACTATTATATCAAATGTGTAACTTGAGTTTTGAGGCAAAATAGTTTCTATTACACGGAAGGTAACATTTATGGATATCAGAGTTGTCAGGAACACTTGCTATAAAGAATTCAAGTAATGTTAGTAAAGGGGTGGGGGTATTGTAACCCGGGGCTCAAGAAAACGTGCTCGTGTAATACGCGGCCGAGTCCTTTTGTAAGTGACCAGATGCGGGGGATGGTCCTGACGTCATCAGATAGGCATGCAAATGGGTGAGCGATGCAGCGCCCCTCGTCACGTGACTTTTCAGGAAGGCGCCGCCAGAGGGCGCCAGCAACCGGGTAGAGCCAAAGTCACGGGACCTTCCATCGGGTACGTGATTGGCAGGGATACCACCGCGTCATGTGCATGGGAGAAGGCCCGCGGAGCCCTGAAATACCGGACACAGCAGTACTCCAGTCTTCTTGTATTTTGAAATGTTCGTCAAGTTTCATGCATTTTGAACTTTTCGTCATGCTTCTTATATTTGAAATTTTTTCCGAACTTCTTGCATTGTGAAATTTTCATCGAGCTCGTTCTCATTTGAAATCTTCTTCGACCTTCGTCTCATTTGAAATTTTATATCGAGTTTCTTCTCAAAAGTTTGTTCGAATCGATTTGACTAAATGTTTACTGAGCGTCAGCTAAATAATGCTCGCTTGAATTGGCCGCTGAGTTTCCCGTGAACAAGTTCGCGTCCAGCTGCTCTGATGGGAGCGTAGTCGACCGCGGAGGACACGTGGTGTTTCCCCAGGGACACTGTTCTCGCGTGTACGCACCAACTCACCGCCGGAGAACACGAGCGAGACCGCTGCGCCCACACGAACCTGCGGGGGCCCGGCCCGTCTGATGAGTCAACGACCTTGCGGAGTCGCCCCAACGGAGAACGAACACGAAGTTTTTCTTATGAGGAACACACCAAGAGTTGTCTAGAACGCTCTTGAAGCATTAATCAATAGACTTTTGATCATTTCCGCAAAAAAGAATAACTAACCCGTTAACTGCCAGATTAATTTCGTGCGCATATTATTGATAAGTGTAACCTTCATTTTAGTAATGAGCTCAGTAAAATCATTATAAGCTCACAGTAAGTTTAGTTAATTTCTATTAAAATTTTGTTCATTACTTAAATGCTAGGTCTTTTACATTTCGACAATGCCTGTCCTTCCATCTCACTGAAAATCCAGCATGAACCAGAGCTAGCCGGGGCATCACAATAACGTGAGAGTCACAATTTGGCTATTCCTGTCGTGGGACTAATAGATATCGAAATGAAATCATGCGATTCCCACTTTAACTTCCCAAGTGGGGCTAAGAAACATAGGAACCCACGAGGAACAGTCACAATATCCTACAAAGAAATAAAATTCGCAAATTATATTACACAATCAGCAAGTCAGAAAGAAGTCAGAAGAAATTCACTGTATATTTTATTATATTAAATTATAATATTACTGATTCATTTAAGATAGAATTGTAATAGAGACTAAATTTTATAATACTTCATATACGTATTTAAAATAATGTTTATTATATTTTGTTTGTTTTAATAAACCAACGAATTTGAGAAATGATTATGAACGAGAAGATGAACACTATAGAAGATATAGAATAATATTTAGCAAAAGAAAAAAATGATAGAATTGAAAGAAAAAAATCAATATTTACTAATTGAAAATGAAAAATTCTAACATATCTTAAAAACAGATTAAAAAATGTAGAGAATGAATTTCTAATAAATAATGAGGAAATGGAAATTCACTGTGAAGAACAAAACGTCAGAGGTGTAAATAATTATTGAAATGTTTTTTTGTGTATAACATTCCTTATTTCTATAATATTTTACACCATAGTTACGAAATTAAAATAGTTGTCAAGGTGTCATTTTGTAAATAAAACCTTCCTAATCCATTGTCTGTGATTTTTTACGTGGTGTTGTCTTGACGAGAGGAGATGTTACTTCAGTAGCGTTGGCAATCCGTAATTTGAAACTTGTTACTAAGCATTTTGAAGCAACAAGAAAATCAAAGCTCTTTATTAATGAACATTTTACTTGGAAATTAGTATATTTTTTGTTTTTGTCAGTGTCGAAAAATACGAGAAAAACATTTGGGAATATGTCAAAAAGCTCTAAGTATGCAAAATATGCATTACGTATATGCAAAAGGGCTTTTAACTTACTTTGAATAAAAAATTTACTGCAACTAGAAAATTAATGCTCATCATTAATAAATATGTTTCACGTGGAAATTAATATTTTTGAGCAATTTGAGGCAAAAAGTCGATAAATACGTATAACATTGGCGTACGTGTCAAATAGCTCTAAGCAAAAAATTGATATTTTAGCGCTGTTTAAAGTAAAAAAGAGGGAAATGCACCATCGTTACGTATATGTGTCTTAAAATGATGTATACATAATTGCATCATCGTTACAATTTTATTTTGCAGTATATCGCTCAGCGGAATAAAAATATATAATTTTTTTGTATACCAGCATTATAAACGAGGTTTTCTGTTGCAAGAAATCGTTCATAAAAGGGCCTTTTATGACAACAAATGATGATATTAACATTTTTTCGGCATGAATGATTGCGCCATTACACTCGTCATAGTTACGTCACAACTCACCTTAAAAGTGACGAACCTTTGTGGAATTGCATAGGGATTCACAGAGTAACCATACAACAGAATAACCAAGATTTTGATAGCAGATATAATAAATCGGTTACATGGTATTATTTATTGATGTTAATATTAATGGAGCAGTCTGTGAGGTTTTTGAAAGATAAAGACAGAACCAGAGTACATTAAAGTTTTAGTTGATGAAGTACCTGCCGTTATTTTCGTCATTTGACACTATTCTTCTAGCTATCTTTATTTTATTCTGAATTGATTCCTCAATGTAGATTCTGCGCAACATTTGATGATCATATCCTCCACTGACGGCAAGTGGTAATATCTGCACCACTGTCGGCCTAACATAGTAGCCGATGTTCTCCTGAATGAATGTCCGGAATATTTTTCATGATTTGGAAGTTGAAGGTATTCGGCAATGAGGTTAGAATTTCAAAGGAAGTGTTAATCCCAATGGGGTTACAAGTGCATCTACCAGCACAATTTATAAAATAAGAAAAATTTATTATGCTGACTTTAGAAGGTCTGAGGCAATGTATTTTTATACAAATCTATATAAGAGAATCCTTCATCAGAAATAACAGTAAATATTCTGTAACATTAGTTTAGTTTCTCTAGTGACAACTAAAACAGAACCTTCAGAGACATCATCGGTGCATATGTTATACAATTCCCTCGTCTACAAGCTCCAAATATGCGAAAATCATAACAACCTGAAAAAGAGAGCAAAAGATGTGTTCCAATGGTTCACAAATATTTCAAATAAATATAACTTAAATACCTTCATCAGAGATACTTCTCATCAGCTGCTTCTTTAATTTGTTCACATCAGCTTGAGGAAAAGACCATAGATTTTCTGCTTCGTAACAGCATTCCTTGTTTCATGGCCTGAGGTGAACTTTATTAAAAGCAGAAATATCAATACCATCTTTAATTTTTGATCATGGCCTTCAATTTCGAGTAGCTACCTGGAAACTTGATGCCTTACATACTGCTGACTGATAATAAAAATTAGAAAAATTAGACCATCACTAAGAAACTCGACTAGGTATGTCAGTAAAGTAGAGAGACCTTACTGCTCCGATATGTATGCCAGAACAACTGATTCTATATAATCTTCACGTTCTTTATTTTCCATCAATTTTAAATTTATTTGTACTCTTTTTCATTACAATGCACTTGACTTGCCGGTATTAAGCATTGTTCTGCCTTCGTGGCTTGTTCAGCAATTTCCTGCGGCAAAAGAATCCATCTTTCTTCGCATGCTCTTCAGAATCGCTCATCAGCTGTCCAAAATGCGTGACGTCATAATACCAATGTCAATGTTGCCAACAGTAAAACTGCTTTTGCAATTAGTTCATAAATTAATTTCGATTCTTGCATAAATTTATAATGCTGTTATACAAAAAAATAGCGTATGCAACTCGTTTATAATGTTGCTTTATTGCATTCGTACAAATTTGAAAACTCGCTCCTCACGTCGCTCGTTTTCAAAAAAGTGAAATTCATAAATTTTCTCTTGAAAAATTCTGTTCGGAAAATAATCTTAAACAGAAAATGATCTTCGCTGTCCAGTGACGCCACGTTGAAGGCCGTGTTGCCGCCGTTTCGCTCATCTGATCGTGATCTTCCTCAGGGCTGATCTGCGCCGGGGGGGGGGGTCTGCGCTCGAGTTTAAATTTGGGGAGGGGCCAAGTCCGATTGGCTGGTACAGTCAGCCAATCGTAGCTGGAGGGCTGCTCGTCAACCGCGGGAGGCGGTCGAGTCGGGTGTCGCGACGGCACGATAAGATGATCGAAACGTCGGCAACACAGCATTCAACGCGGCGTCACCCGGACAGTCAAGATCATTTTCATGACCCTAGCCGCGGAAACCTACGACTTCAATTGGATGTACATCAGATTTTTCTAGCTGCCGATGAAGTCTTTTCACAATTTGTAATATTTGAGAATCATTTTCAAATTACATAGGAATTGTTTCCATTTCAAGGTACTGTTGGTGATAATTTATGAAATCATAAAACTGTAATAATTAATTATTTTAGATGTCTTAAGTATGACTTTTGTACTGCAAAATGCTTATCAATAGCTTTAATATGTTGTAATAATAATTAATACTGGTTATTTGATCCACATAGCCGAAACAAAGAAGGTAGAAAATGTGCAAAAGGTTTTGCAGAAGCTTTTCGTTTTAATAGTATGAACGAGCTCAATTCTTTAATAAATTACAACTTCTGCTTTACGTAAATTGACTTATTCTCTATCATTCCTGTTACTACTGATCGTGATTGCTTTGTAGATATAAGCGATGAAAATACTGTTATTCTTCAGTCTCATGAAGATGGTGAAACTTTATTAATAACACCAACATATCTCACTGACAATGCGAGTTATTTTTTTTTGTACGGAAATTTTGTGTGAAAATGATACTAGAGTAAAAGAAAATAAAAAATAGAAACATTTGTCTAAAATCGAAAAAGTAAACAGAGATGATTGAAGAAAGGAAAAAGAAAAGAAACGAATTAATGCGATTAATGAAAAACACTTCAATTTATAATGAGAATAAAAAATACAAAGATAAAATTGCTAAAAGAATGAGAGGGTTATATAATGCATTTTGGAAGAAAGAAACAAAATGGAGAAGAATATTTAGGTTAGACCCAGGAAGATGGTGAAAGGAACAGATGTTGAATACGATGAACAGAAGAATGAGAAGGCATGGCCGAGAGACACGGCAAAAAAACAGATTGAGGATATAAAGAAAAGAAGGGAGAGAAGAAGAGACAGAGAGAAAAGGCAAAAAGAACATGTTGAATACAATGGACAGAAGGATGAGAAGGCAGGAGCGAGAGAAATGGCAAAATGAACAGATGACGGATACAATAAACAAATGAAAGAGAAGAAGGGACACACATGTTAGGAGAAAACAGCAGTTGACTATCACTCAAAGGAAAAAAGTAATGAGACAAAATCGACAAACTTGGGATCGTAAGAATGTTAGAAGAAAGAAAGTAGAACAGACAACATGAATAAGGCTATTGAGAAAATTTTCAATATAAATAGAAGAAGAGAGGTTTGTGACAATACAATTTATCGTTTTAGAAAAAATTATCGTGACAATCTTCAAAGATAAACAGTAATGCGACATCCATAACAAAACATATTTGCTATCGACGTCGAAAATGAAAACATCGATGTTCAAAATACACGACTACAAACCATCGATGTTTTCTACATAGATGTTTTTAGACTGATTTAGTAACCTTTAACATCAAATTCGTGTGCGTTAAAATTTAATTTGACAGTGTTCGTGTTTATTAATTCGCCAAATAAGTGTACGAGACGTTGGGGTAGACCCTACGCCCACAGCGTATTTGTTGACCAGATCTTAATGTGAGAAGTGAATATGAAAAAGGAGGAAATACAAGGGGATGGTGGGCATCTCGGGCAAAAGAGTTTGGTCGATGAAGGTAGCGTTCCTTTGGTTCCAACACATGAAGTAACAGTGTTACCACCAGCTGGTGGACATTACATGTCAGACAAGGTAACGGTCAAAGCGTAATGAGTGGGGGGAACAGATATGATGGAAGGGACATTGGCCATGACATTCCAGATAAGCCATGCGGCCGAGACGGACGAAGCGTTATATGTGAAAGAGGCAGGATGGGTGGACGGAAGGCATTAAGTAAGGAGTGTGTAAGTAAGAAGTAAGGTAGAACAAAGAAGAGGAAGGAAAGATCGTGCGCGGTCTGTGGCCGGTTAGGGTATTTCTCGGCATTCGCCTGTGTTGATCGGAGAAACAACGGAAAACTACTGATCAGAGCAGACAGTGGCATGAATTCGATCTAGCTACGTAGCTACTGTCGAAAATCCTGCCGACAGGACTTCAACCCTAAGATCTCATGATCAGAGGCGCTGATGTGGCATGAATTATTGATGTCCTGAGACAACCAAGCCAGGAAGAGTTAATGAGCTGTTTAGAACTGACTTCATTAAGGTAAGTTTGAGTACAGAAAACAAGTTACTGCAATTGATAGTATGTTTCCAAGAAAGTGAATTTTTTTTAACATTTCTGTGACACAAAGAATCACAGACGTTAATTAAACTTTGTTTTACATCATTTTTATCTGTTACAATCTTGTCGCTTGAACGATATGGGCGCCTTCTCTTGTTTTGACCCAATATAATTATGTTCAATTGATGTGTCTAATTCTCATGATAAATATCTTACAACCTAAATATAAATATTAATTATTTCGACCACAGACCAAACATTCATACAACCGAAACCTACTCTATTTGTAGTGTATAAATTGAGGACTTAATGCGTACTTGTTCCCAAGTGCTTCGAACAGTGAAACGTCCGTGTATATAAATATTTCGGCAAATACTCGATAAATCGCGACTTTTGTCAGTCCTAATTACAATTACGAACTTAATGACTCGCGTTAGAAGTACGTTGTGGCTCCGGCAACTTTTTTGAAATTTTTCATTCACCCTCTTTCTCACATTAAGTTCGGACTTTGCTAAGAGAACCAGATAGAGAGATGCAGAGATAGAGGGAAAGGAAACGTCGGCTTGTTCAGTGAACCTGTGGTAGTGGAGGATGGAGTGTTTGTGCAGTGGACGACAGGCAGTGGAAAGTGATCTGTTCAGCGCATCGAGGATGGTTCTTTCACTCGTGGCAATTCTGTCAGTATTTGTATGGATGTATACAGCATGACTGGCATATCATTTCGAAACACGTTTTTCTCTAATTCTGCACTTTCTCGGCCCATCTATCTTTGACAACCCTTCTCTTGACATTCGAATAATTATCGTGCATGCATCCTGCCATTCTGTCCTGCAATTCGCTGTAAATAGTATTATTTCTATCCTAGAAATACGCGGTATTTCCTCTCGACGTCACATTGCCCCTTTTTCAAAATATAATAATAATAATAATAATAATAATAATAATAATAATAATAACAACAACAATATGAACCAGCTGTCTTTTATGCTTTTATTACTTCCAAGTGATAAAAACAGATAATAAGAATCTTACTGCGCTAGGAAATAAGAATTACAATGAGCACGTTATATAATTATGACAAATGCTTTTTGTTTTAATTAGTATGTAATGGCTACTTAATTACATTAGTAGCTCTCTCGTCAAACAGATCGACTCAAAAACTAATTCTAAAGATAACCATTGTTTTAATTTGGTGCTGCAACTTTTTGAGGTTACTCTACATTGTTTCTAGACTTGTGTACAGTATTACACTTCATATAAAATGCTGTTGAGTGCAATTTCGATACTCATGAAAATCAGTAAAGGGATCTTGTTTTGTGCTCTGTGTAATACCAACGTTAGACATTTTGTTCAGAGCATGAACTTTTTGCAATACAGAAGTTTTAAAAGACTCCATACCAGCTTGTGATAAATTATTCACTGCTTCCATTAATGGCATTCCTCTCCTTGTGAAAGTGGAGCCTGTGTTTGGGAGTTTAAAATTTATGTAGAAGAGTACGAGTGTTTGGATTGTTGTATATATTTGCCATGAATTTAACATTAATAATTATATTAAGTTCTGTAATTTTAAAGTCCTAAAAACTACATCAAATAATATAAAATCAACGCATTTAGGCCTTAAGAATCATTAAAACGTGTCTAAAAAATGACCTAATACCACCCGAATACAATAAATTGCAGTTTATAATCAAAATTTAAAGTTCTACTATAATTAATCAGATGCAATCAACAACAATTTATATTAATAATTTGTAGAATTCAATTTAGGGTTACAATGTGCAATAAACATATTGCTGATTTTCGAAAACAAATCGCCGGCTTTTGACTTTTGTCAATGAAAAACTTACATAAACATCAGACTAACCAACAGATTTATTATTTTCAACTAGCAGTGCTACATCAGCACACACTTTAAAAAATAAACAATCAAACCCCGATAATTAATGTGGGAAGTCGCAAAGAAAAACAGTAGACTACCAATATCATAGCCAATAGTGCTCGTAATAGTATTTTATGCTATTAGTTTATAATGTTAAACTTTATTGCATGAGTTTTGAAAACTACCGACGTTAGGAGAGAGTTTTCAAATTTGTACGCATGCAGTAAAACAACGTGAACGAGTTACATACGTTATTGTTTGTAAAACAGCAATAGAAATTTATTAGGCAATCAAAGTTAATTTTTGGAAGCAATTTTATTGTGACGTCACGGGAATTTGACATTGTGCAAAAACCCGATGGTCGGCTGTTCCGTTCCGCTATCACCCCACGATTCTCTTGCTGCGATTGGCTGAATGGATGATGTCGCAAATATTCGTGCTATATTCGGCAAATACGTCGAAGTCTGTGCCATAAAATGTCATTTTATGAACGATTTCATACAGAAGCGAAAAAGGTTTTATATAATACTGGAATACAAAGAAACTATAAAATAATGTTCTTAAAACTTTTGATAATTTAAGAATTTTCCTACGTTTTCAAGCAGAAGAGAATTAAATTTTGACATTTAAGTTTGAGAAAGTCCCTAATAAATAGTAAAATGTTTACAATTTTGAAAACATAACGA
Source organism: Teleogryllus oceanicus (assembly GCA_964035755.1). Classification (NCBI taxonomy): domain Eukaryota; kingdom Metazoa; phylum Arthropoda; class Insecta; order Orthoptera; family Gryllidae; genus Teleogryllus; species Teleogryllus oceanicus. The sequence continues at coordinate 82,420,467 of CAXIVR010000002.1, read as the reverse complement.
GTTTTAATTGAATTCATGTATACAATATTTTTAAATACACTTTCCCATAAAAAGCAAAAAATTTTAAAAAAAGAGATTTGGAGCAGTTTTTGATAAAATTCTTTTCAGGTATTATTGGATAATTGTCACCATTGGACTAAAAAATTACCCCAAACTACGCACATATTAAATTATGTGTACATTGTTTAGTGTAAAGAACAGATTTCATTAAAGAAACTACAAAAGCTACTACTGCACATACTTTCCCATATTATTTATAACTATTACGTAATATTTTTGAAAAATGTATCTTATTAGATTTTCAATTAATTTATAAAACTATTTAGCAAAACACGCTCGCGGAATTCACATTTGCATTTTTTAAAAAATTGCAGTTTTTGAAGGTTACACTGTATTTCTATGCGACCGTAATCGTGTTACTCATAGTAACAGTAATTTCTTCTGCACTCTCTAACAGGGTGAACCGGGTGTAACGTTACTGCTAAACCAAACCAGCTTACTAAACTATCAGACAAGATTCGTTAAAACATCAGTTCATGAAACAAGCGACCTGTGCTGCCAGTGATATTGGATCCTCTATTAAACCGTGTTGGGGCGTCTTGTCGCTTGATTGCGATTACCCCCAAACACCCTGTTAACCGCAACTCCTGAAAAGTATTTAGAAAAGGTCTAAAACGATTTAGCCGGCTGTCGTCCGGATAAAAGCCCTAGAAAAAAAAAACAATCTGGTGGAGAGGTAAATAACCAGTTCTAATGGTACCATGGAACCAAAGTCTGAGCGCATCTTTTGTATGCAGATCAGTGCAGTTTGAAAACGCATTTGGATTTTCCACATGTTTTTCACTGCACTTCTGAATTGGTATCAATTTTTTAAAATGATCGCAATGGTGATTGTAGTGAACCTGGCAGGAGGTCATGCGAGGCAGCACAGGGCGAGGGGTGTGAAAAGAAGAAGGGTGGGTTTGGGGAGTTCTGCATAAGGCAGGGCAAACCAGGGCAGGATACTCTTTAGGCAGAATTTATTCCTTTTCATCTAAATAGATGACTATGATAAATAAGTACCCGGGCAAGTAAAATTCAATTCGGCCATAAACTCCCCAGGCAATTTGATCGCATGGTTTTCCACTAGTAAATGTGTAGTGTAAAGAGAATTCTGAAGCTTAAAAAAAGTGCGCAGGTTATAATTCTCCTCTATATGTCATGTTACTTATTGTTTTTTATCCAGAAATCAAATCCATTACATTAAAAATTCCGCCCATGTGAGATTTTGTGTATAGGTTCTGAATATTCTGCCCCTTACACAGGGGTGTATGTTTTTCAAAGGGATGAAGGAAGTTCGATAAATCAATGGTGTCAAAAATGTTTGTGAGATTTCGATTCTTTGTTTTGCTTGCATCGACGCCAAGATAAGTAGCAACCTTAATTACAGTCAACAATTACATAATTTCATCTCGTTACGCATGGTCTATGAAACGCAACTACGCACATAATTCTGATTTTTTCTGCTTAGCATGAATTCGTTCATTCTTGACGTGAGTGTGAGTTTCGAGAAGTTGGAGTTAAGACTTCAAAGGTGAAGGTCTACAGGTCATTGAAGAGCAGTATTACTTGATTTATTTTACAGAAAAAAACTATTACCAATTCATTTATATCTCGTAAGTAAAGGTTCCAATTTGGCATGTAAATATTACAATATATTGCCATTAAAATATTCGAAACCGTTAAAATATTTGGGAAAAATGTTAAAATAGGTGAAATATATAAAAAAATTCAAAATATGTAAAACATATAGTAAGTCATTTAGAAAATCTTGCAAAATCAAAAACAAGTTATTGAATTCAGATATCTTGTACCAGTAATAATCTGTATTTACATGAAATTCCGTTTCTTATGAATATATAATCAAAAGCGCACCGAAACTTACTTATCTTTTATTCTGACATTCCCATTTTATCTTTGTGTCTTCGTATTTGATAAAAAAACATTACTGGAATGTCTTCGGATACACATTTGCCTGTCTCATTCCCCTTTCTCTCAATCCTCCCCACCTCCTCCATGCCTTGGTAGCGCCTGCAAACGGAGGGCGGCACCCGCCGCGCTGCTTCGAGGCGAGAATCTATCGCTGGGCAGGGGTTGGGCGGTGTGCACGGTTATTTACACCTGCGCCTCCGCCGCCGCCGCCGCCGCCGCCGCCGCCCCGCCCCCTCCCACGCCGACCCGCCCCGCCCCGCCCTGACCCCCCACCACCGCCCTACCCCGCCCCGCCCCCCCCGCCCGCTCCGCCCCGTCCCTCCGCCCAGCCACGCTCCGCCACACCCCGCTGACGCCTCCGGCTGCCGTAAGTAACGAGACGCCTCGCCCAGCGCTAACTTCCCCGCAAAAGATGGGGGAGATTTTTCAGCCACCGAAGCCCTGCGGCCGCGAAGCCCCTCCGAACCAGCACTTGAGGAAGGTCGCAGCGATTTTAGGAGGCTTTGATACACACCCCGCTGACTGCTGATAACACCCCCATGATGGGTTTGTAAACACTGTAGTTCATATTAACTCTCAAATAATTCTCAAATTTCCGAGTTGAACATTTTAATAATTTACGAATAAATTGTCCATCAAAAAAGACAAAAGATCTTTGGTTAAATACAAGATAGGTGGAAATGATAATAGTTTTCTTGATGTAATATCTGAGTTTTCCGTATTGAATACTACGTACAATTTCCTTCTCTATAACTACTCAGAAATTTATTTTGTATTTCCACTTAAATAACTTACTTAAAATTATCACAGGTTTTGAAATTATATACATTATTGCCTAATTAAAATAATTTCTTTTAAAATAAATTATATTAGTATATTTGCTACGGTGCAGTTACATTTTGACATATGGGTAGTCTTGGAATTTAATGCTGTAATGGGTTCCGCCTTTTTGGCGGCGGCGTGCGTCCGTGTCGTCGTGTCCGTACACCGGCCTAGCCCGAGCCCACCGTTGTGCGGCCACTTGTAATACTCTCTACACGCCCGGCACGTTATACTGCTACTTTTAATAGATTGCCCTGCTCTGGCCCTTCTTATGAACAAACAAACAAACACTAGCCTCGCGTTTAGGTTTGCCACATATAACCTTCCCATTCTCCTACTCTGGTGCCCGTCTGCTGGCTTACCTGGCCTTTTGACTCACCTGGGCGTGGTCTGCGGTGCGTCTGTACGAACGCGAGCAAGATTACTGCCTTTCACGTGCGTGAATCCAGTCTAGTGCTACGTGAATGATTACGAAAACATATTGGTTTCACAAATCATGACCCCAAAGATAGCGCAAATTTATTCATATTGCCTCCTTTCTCATATTCCTTTCAATTTAGAATATTTAGTGCTGTAATAGCACTGGTGCCTCTGACTGCACATCAACATAACCAAGCAACAAAGAACAACAACAAATAAATATTCCTTTTCCCTAATACACGATACATGGATATATACTCTCTCATTCCACACAGATTATTTACAACAACAAAACACATGCATTCCATATAATTAAACCCCAGAATGCATTCTGTCGAGATTTACGTATTAAAATCTATTAATTACATGACTTGGTCTTCGACAGAGCGTTCTTCAATTCGCAAAAAAAAAAAAAAAAACAAATGTCAAAATACTTTTGCTCACGTATGATGCTGCTTCCGCGACGAATCCGCGTGTCTAAGTGTGATTAACAGCGCCTCCCGTTATCATACAGTTCCAACACTCGCGTACGCATCACTGTTCACTTTCAACCTGTCAAATTCACGCTGCCATCTTTTTTCGCCGTGCTGAAGTTATTAGAAAATCTCTGAATACTGAATCAGATTCCAGCGCCTCTAATTGTAAATGCAACGTCAGCGCTCCCCACCGTTGCAAAATTTCTCATACTGCCACGCTCATTACCGTTTGCTCTCGCAGATCAGCAGGCGTTGCCGAATTACAGTAATTCCGAAAATCCCCTTTTTTTGTAAATTCCTTTTCACGGGCAACAATGTACATAAGTATTCCAGTTACTATTTCGAATGATGTCCATTACTTCCGCACTTTACAAAATTTTCAAACATCGCCTACGCGAACACACGTCCTGCCTTCACCAAGTCCAGGCACGTTCTGGCAAATCTTTTCCAACAGCATTGTTATTCTTGCTTCATGCGCGATCGCTCGATAACTGACGATCGCGTCACATGGATTCTCTCCGAATATTTAATTTCTAACGTTTTCCGAAACACTTTATTTCCGTTTGGATTTTATGAAATTCTCGGCAATTTCTAAGATTTGATGTTTTCCTCTTGTTTTTCCTTTGGTCAAAATCCTTTTATTTCCCTATTTTCCGTTTTTGAATGTAAATGGAACGCACTGCAATTAACGCTAATCCTTTGCTTCTTGCTAAGCTTTTGCTTGAATTAATTTATCTGTTTTATTAAAATTTTGATACTTCCCGTCAAGATATTTAAATGGAATAAATTTTGCATGATGCAGCTAATTTTCTTCTTTGCCCCGAAGTCTGAATTTGATATCTTATCGCGTTCTCTTGCGGTATTCAGAAAAACCTCTTCTTTATAAGCGTTTCATCGCTCCAACAATGGACTCCATTAATATTTTCCTTAACACCGATATACGAAATGCAGAAAATTTCAATAACTTCTTATTGCCTAGCATAATTTTACTAGGATAACTTTTAAAATGTTCCTAAATCAAAAGCCGGATCTAATGTCTATGGTCAAACTCGCACAAGTATCGAATTCGCTTTATTTTCTTCCTCAATCGGTTTATTTTTTACTATGGCGTCTTTGCTGTAAATGTTTTCGAACTGTTCATCATCCAAACGCACACCATCGGGGATCGTGTAAATCATTACAATGCACCAATATGATCATCTAATATCTCACCGCAGAAGTCAAGATACAGATCCTTTGAGAAAACAGTATGCAACTCGATACATCCTCAGATTCACCAGTCCCAAGTTAATGAAATACTGTCATACCTAAACGTTCTGATTTCACACAGTTTTGTAGGTGAAAGGAAAGATATAATTCAGAAATGTGTTCAGCTGTCCTAGATATCCACATAAAAAATGCAGAAATATTCAATCAGGTATTTTGCATTATAATGGCGTTCAGATTCTTGCTGATGTAAAATGACAGACAGTTGGTAGATACTTTATTCAGAATTCCATACGTTTCATTACAACTATAGCCGATCCACACAACGAGGATTGCGGGTGACTTCCTAACATACGACCACAAGATCCCTCCGAGATCTTCATTTCCTAAACGTTCTATGTTTCCCTTTACATACACACACACACACACACACACACGCACACACACGCACACGCACACACGCACACACACACACACACACAAGCACATACATTCACGCATGCACTACTATGTGTCGGTGTCCTATAACATTCAGCGGGACGGTACCTTGTTAGCGGAAATGATTGGAGAGGAAATAATCGCAAACCAACGTGTACTTCGTAGCCGGATAACACGATTCAGCATTAGGAACATCGCCATCTAAAATGCTGAACTCCACTTACGATAATGCGGTCTCAGCAGTTGACGATTCCAGACACATTAAATAATCAATCAATCAACACGCCAATAATACGAAAGATGTATAATGACGAAACCAAAGGCCACTAATCATCTCACCGAACGTTGGGCGCCAATTTTTCCCTGGCCAGGAAAAACAAAACAAGGCGTGGGCGGTGCGCGCAGTGAGCGGCCGTCGACCCGTCCTATTTCCCCGCGGCGGAGGCTGAATGCATCCCGTCCCACAGCTTCCTGAACCCAACCGCCGCATTATATTTCATGTTGCCTGAATCGGCGGTGTACAAATTAACCGTGTACACGCTAGCTATGCAAATGGAGCACCATTATCCTGTAATTTGCAATAAAGGTTCGCGATCATTCCTGGACGCCCACCCTGCTCGAAACACGAATTTTCCCAGCACTGTGGAACTGATGTATTAGCTCGTAGCTTTTTAAACCCTCTCATCTCATTTCCTGGTTTTATTGTTCCACGCCAGCTGCCTCATGAGATATGTCTGCATTAGAAGGGATCAGAGATAATGTTTACTATGGAATAAAGCGTGCAAAATGGCTACATTCTTTTAAAAGAACTTCAAAAATATACGAATTTCATAAGTGGATGCCTCCAAGTGAACGTTTTAGAATATCAGGCAATGAAAATTAATTCCATAAGTATGAAAATGTAATCCATAAATATTGAACATTATCTTTGCCTTCATATTCCCAATTGTTATTTGATAATATTCTATTTAAGTATTCACCATTCTTCTTCCAATTATTTGAGTACTTAAATAATGTTGGTCATAATTGTTTTGATTTTGCATTTAATTGCTGAAACATGATTTTAACACAATTCAAACAACTCTCCTATCAGCCCTGATGTTTCCTTGTCTTCTATGTCATATTTACATTTCATGCCGTAAAATATTGCAGTATCAGTTGAAACGTTTTCAAGACAAAAACACAATTGCAGTTTGACAAAGGCATTAAAAACGAAACGAGTGTTTGAAGAAGAAAGAAGGAACAATATTTGGAGTTAGATCGTCAAGACGGTTGGAGCGTGGGAGGGTGATGCAATGAAGGAAAGCGAAATTTTGATAGATGGTGGTTCAGGTATGAAACATATTACAAAGATGGAAAGTATGTAATATTAATATTCTTAAGTACTGTATATTAATTGCCTGATTGTCCAGATACTAATTCGACCAAATGCCAGATATTATACACATTCAAGCGTGTAACTGAGGAGTTGTCAGAAAACGTTGAAGATACCTAGCATGAAATATTTTATAAAGGATAACTAAGTTTGTTACATCATAGTGCTAAGAAATTCCATAACGTTGAAACAGATTATTAAATCCAGGTTAAAAGGCTCATATTTTTGAAAATGTATGATGTTTTATGAACGTGGAGACGAGTGTGGACTGTTGAAGACAAGCAGAAAGGACAAGAAAGGAAAGCGGAAGATGAGAGTTGCATGCATCAGTGTGAGATGCACAACACTATTGTCTTATGGTAAGCAAAGCAATATAGAACGACTGGGACGATTAAAGGCGAAACGAGAAATAATTGTCTGATAGCTGGCACAAGAATCACTGTCAAAGAACAAAACAGAGATGGACAATTCGGAGTGTTATAGAGATACAAAACCAGAACGGAAGACCATGTGGGGGCTAAAAGAAAAATACAAGAACTCGAATAAAAAATTAGATATTAAAGCCAAAGAAATATAGTTTCAATTAAAACAGAACGGACAAAATGAGATTGTAGGAATCATAAAAACTTCACGAAGTTTATCATGCTAATGTAATGTATGAAACGTTGCAGGTTTAATGACACAAACGTAATGTGCGAAGAGAATGTAATTTCGATGTACTCGACTATAAGAGATGGGTAAGTATAGTAAAGAAATGTAAAGTGAAATAGAGCAATCATTACGATATTTAACAAAATAAACAAACCCAAAATTCCAAAACAGTCATTTCATTATCTCATGTGTAATTACACATAATTTTAAATATCCAGATGTCTAATTTCATTAATTGTTGTAGAGGCCTGATACAAATTGCTTTGCAATGCTTGCCTTTAAGTTTGTTCTCTTATCTGGTCTACATTATTTGAACCAGGGGCGGATCCAGAAGATATTTTGGATGGGGCCATCATAGATTTTTTGATAAATAATAAACTTTGGTACTATATTGTCTAATATTTTTGTAGTGTATATATGATACTATACAATATTAGTTTTTAAATAATTTCGTAATTCTAATATACATGTAAGGGGTACATTACATACATAAAAATTTAAATACATTTGGCGAAATAAAAAAAGGTAACAAGCGAAAACTCTAGGATTTTTTAGGGGGGGTATGGCCCCCACTATCCCCCCTCCTGGATCCGACACTGCTTCGAACAAAACGGATCCCAGTGGTGAGGAGGGCTGGGGTGAGGAGGCCCGACCAGCTCTCAGCGAGGAAGGGCGGGAAGGGCCGGGTCGGCGCGGCGTGGGCGAAGACAGGAAGCGCTTCCGCCATCATGCGCGGCCCGCCCGGCGGGCGGCGGGCGACGAAGGCCCTTAGCCGAGCGATAACGAAGCGATAATGCGCCTTTTAATTACGCAAGTAATTAAAGGAGCGGGATAAACACGGAACATAAGAACGGCATTGATTTTTGTGGAGCGGAGCTGCGAGGCGGCCTCGCGAGTGGGCGCGGCTGCTCGCCCGCCCGCCCGCCCGCCCGCCTTTGCAGCAACTTTGGAAACCGTCGCCAACCCCCCTCCTCCCTGCACAGTGGGCTACAATGGACGAAAACGAGCGCGTACGGTTTCGAGAGAAACTCTGCTAAAATGAAGCATACAACATGTCGCGAATCATAGATGTTTGTCTACCGGGGGTGACTCGGGGCGTCAACTGATGACACAGCAATGCCTGTTACCGGTAGGTCCTAGGGTTCGAGTGTCGATGGTGGCAAAATATTCAACTCTAGCGGGATAGGTAGGTCCAATTCGCCCGGTGTCTGAAGGCGAAATCTAACGGCTGAATGATCTGATCGGTAGCTTTGGGTGGTTTTTCTGATCAATAGCAGGCAAATGCCGGAGCAGGTCTCAAACACGCGCGATCTTGTCTTCCTCTTCCTCGTCGTATTCTCATACTTTACTTACACGCATTACACTACCAACCATGTCGAGAGACCTACCGGAAGCGGTAGCTGTGCATCAACTGATGTCAGTGCAGCGTCTCTGGTGGTAGCAGCTCCATTTAAGACTACTATAACTGTTTAAATGAGCTTATTTCTTTAAAATAAACTGCTTGGCACCACAAAGCACAAAAAAGTATAGTGTTTTGAATTTCGAATAGAAAAAAAATAATTGATGTTACTGAGTTTAAAACAGTGCTTGACTAATTTTTCTTATAAAATTGGAATTATAACACTTTTAGTTAGATAAAAAGCCTTATAAAATGCGTAAAAACCAGATGTTTTCTTCAATACCTTAATTTGTTTTACCCTCGCGCAATTTTCAATTGATTATTTCCTCTGCCCGGGTACGTCAACTGTTGTGATCATTAGTCTCGCAAAGGTGGCGTATGCTTTTTTTATCACTGGAGGTGGCAATGTTCTTTCCCACTAGATGCTGAGAATCGACGCTGTCCTACAGGTCGATTGCAGAGTTTTACCCAACCAGGTATTTCCCACCGGCGAGGCATCGCCCCAGCCGGAACAGACGCTGAGCACCCGACTGGTTTTCCGACATGTGTGATACAACAGTACATTTAAGAGTAAATGTATGTAAGGGATTAGTATACGACAAGTAAGAGGAAGGAAAGATCGCGCGCGGTCTGTGGTTGGTTTGTGAGGGTACTGTTCCGGCATTCGCCTGTTGCTTATCGGAGAAATTACAGAAAACTATCGATCAGAGCAACCTGTTAGAGTTCTCCTGCATACAGAAACTGAATTCCATCTAGAAATCCTGCCACCGTCGGGACTCGAATCTACGACCTCCTTGTCAGTGGCACTGCGGTGACAGTTGATGCCCTGAGCCACCTCAGACAGCCGGAACATTCTGCCTGTGGTGCGACCAGGAAGCGGTAGCTAACTGCATCAACTGATGTCACTGCAGCGCCTCTCATCGAGAGTACCTAGGTTGGAGTCCTGGATTTTCGACACTATCTCTCCAGCTAGATCAAATTCAGTCGCTGTCTGGAAAAGAATTCTAGCGGCCTGCGCCCTGATCAATAGTTTTCCGTGGTTTCTCGGATCAACACCTGGCGAATGCTGGAGCAGTACCTTAACAAACGGACCGGGCGCGATCTTTCCTTCCTCTTCCTTGTCCTATCCTCTCCCCTTACACACACACACTCACACTAACATGCACTACACTACCACATATCCCGGGAGCCCGGTCGGGAGCTTAGAGCTTGTCCCGGCTGGGGCGGTGTCCCGCTGGTGGGAGAGTCCTGGTTAGGGGGAAACCCCACTAGCCGACGTCAGGTCGTCGCCGGATCTCGCCATCCAGCGGGGGAAAATCACTGCCACCTCAAAAAGGTAAAAAACATGCACTACGCTTACGGGACCAATGGCCTAAGCTGTTGACGCGCCCGCAATCACAAACCCAACCAACCCTTTGGGCGCACTGTGCACTGCCTCTGCTTAATCTCCGGCCGTGCTCGCGCGCCGCACCGATGCCCCGCGCCGGCGAGCGACAAATTGCAAGGCCTGCGAGGGGGCGGGGCTCTCCGTCTTCCCAATTTCTTCTTTGGTTTTCATTATGCTCTCAAATTAATTGTTCGGGCGTTGAGAGGAGCATGTTGTATAATATGGTGCGTGAAAACTAAACGAGTAAGTAATGAAACACAAAAATGTGTAGTTTTGTAAATTTTTAATTTTGCCATTTGTACATCAGATATAATAAAAATAAATTATCGATGTTTTTGAACTGTCAAAATACAAGAACATTTATTTTTCTAAATATGATTTTTTTCGAGATGTTCGAGCGTCCAATTTATTAAATTATGGATAATTTAAATTGAATTGACCCGTACGTGGTTTTTGATGATTTTTCGGATTTTCAAGTCCACGCTATAACTGTTGAAAGATTTAAAAAAATAATTTATGTATATCAAATTGATGTATTTGTCTGAGATTACGTCTTATCATCCAACGCTGCGGTAACTTGGGGAATCGCAGCAGCTGGCAGCTATTTCCAACAGGACGCGATCCCACTCTCTTGAAAGCTCTTCTTGAATTGGAGCTTGTTTTATTACCAGCTACGCATGTCCTGGAAAATTAGGATTGCCTTCTGGAAAAGCAATGTTCGACATCGTTTTATTAAGCACGTTTATTCTTCCGCATAGCCCTGCGCCTACATGCACGTGAACTATGCGTTGTTTTATAATTTGCTTTGCTTTCCGCCATGAGCTGATGAACATCTTGCAAAAGGGAGATTCGCATACTCAGGGCGCTCACTTAACTGCCCACTCAGAAAAAGTATCTCTCGTTATCAGTTCGTTATCAGTCTCGTTATCGTATCTACTCGTTTCATTCGTATCAGTCACCTTAAGAGATTTACGGCCACGTTTGCTGTCCCGAGTTCTCATACTTGAGATAGATTTCGGACCTTACTCAATAACTGTCCGCAGATTACGGTCTACGTCAATTATCGTTCTCTCAGAAAGTTTCTATTGTGCTATTCTCACGTACGTATTTGATTTCACGAGTTATGTTAAAGATCACTTATTCAGTAATTTCACAACGTTTCGTAACTCGTTTTGTTACATCTTCAGGTGCTAAACTTAGTGAGGGAACGCTATTCCATCAGCAGAACATTCAAGGAAACATTACGAAATACCTCACTCTAACACAGTTGATACCACATAACTAAACTCATCAGTAATACTCGTGTCTATTAGTGAAACATGGGCCGATTCTAAGTAGATCGTATATCATAAAAGGTCAGTTTAGTTATGTGGTATCAACTGTGCGAGAGTGTGGTATTTCGTAATGTTTCCTTGAATGTTCTGCTGATGTATTAGCGTTCCCTCACTAAGTTTAGCACCTGAAGATGTAAGAAAACGAGTTACGAAACATTGTGAAATTACTGAATAAATGATTGTCATAAAAAACTTTGGATACTTTTATTTGTAAACATATATTGACAATCAAGAAGAAATATTGATTTATTATGTTGAAGATATTACATTCTACTCGGGAACTTGTTAACTTCTCATATGGAGCATCATTGTTTCGAGCGTAGGTTTCTCGAGCACTCGTTAGCTCTGGAAGCTGCTCCATGTCGCGCTCGAGAAATGGTCAACACGCGCGGCATCGACTGCGCCTCGCACCTGATCTTTCCGACAGCCATTTCTTCTCTTTCTTCCATGTAAAGACAAAATTAAATTCGCTTTTATTAATTATCCCAAATCATTATTCCTTACGGGAGCATCAATTTTTGTGTCTACGAGTTCCGTAAATTTAGGTATACCGTGGAAGGTGGCGCTGTTCCTCCACTACAATGTGAGATCTGACCTCAATGCCGAACTACACGTCAGATTGTGGGAGTTTCCCTCTCCGGATATCTCCGCCATCAGGGTGCTGTCCCAGCTGACGAAATATCTAAGCCCTCGACTGGTCTCCTTACACGTATGTTACGGTACTGTATGTAAAGTTGTGTGTTTGTGTGTAAGTGGAGAGGAGGAAAAACGCTGAGAATGGAAAGATCGCGTACGGGTCGTGACCGATTACGACCGGCTACTACTCCGGCTGATGTTGGTTGAATAAACCAATGACAACTACCGATTAGAGCAGTCGGCCGCTAAAATTCTTCTGCAGACAGCGGGCGAATTCGACCTACTTAGTTATCGAGCTAGTGTTGAATACCCTGCATTGTCGGGACTCGAGCGTTAGTGCTTATCAGTCAGAGTCGTTGCAGAGAAAACAATTGTTGCCCTGATCCAACTCAGCCAGTACCCTTTTCTGGACTTCCCACTTTTTTTGAAAAGATTGTCCAACCCGTGAATGTAGTCTGAGTCTGATCCAATCTGTTTTCATATCGTACACGTAATTGGTCAATTCGTCAAGTGTCGCTGTTTCTGGATAGCCTCTTCAATCATATCTAGGTTAATAAAACAATGTAGGCTTTCACGGCCGGAGTTGTAGTCAAAGATTTCTTCCGGGCTGAAGGGCCGTGGTCCATTGGAAAACATGGAAATATGTTTTCCAATGGACCACGGCCCTTCGGCCCGGAAGAAATCTTTGGCCATATCTAGGTTCTTTGCGACATTGGCCATATTTGTCATGTTGGGAGCGGGTAGTCGCTAAGTACGTAGGCTCAATGGCCGGACTTCCGGTCGTCAAATATTTCCAGCGGCCTTTCTAAGCATCGCAGAGTGTTTGTTAGTTGCGTTTTCTCTCAGTCGAAGCGGATTGCTTATTGCGCGTAAGCTATCATCACATTTCTTGGGCTTACCGTAGTTGATCCTCACAGTAAAGACATACTTATGTGACATTTTTCCTTCCCTTCTCTTAAAGCATTATTGTAATTATTTCTTACGATAAAACATTATATATTATGGCGATAGGATGTTATACCATCTGTTGATGTTGAGAGTAACCCCACTACGCGTTTTCAGTTAAGTAACTACAACCACTAATAAGATTTTTTTCTACTGGATATGTCTCATCACTAATACTCGTGTCTATTAGTGAAACAAGTGCCGATTCTAAGTATATCGTATATCATAAAAAGTCAAAACCTGATTCCAACAAAGATTAATATATTACAAAATACATTACATTTGTTCCATGATTTTAATTACATGAATGAAAAAAAATTAGGAAAATATTAATGTGGTGGTTTGTTGTTCATGAAAACATCGAGGAGGTCGCGAGATTCCACTTTATTACAGAAGGTTAATTATTAATAAACGCTATAAATCTCTGGAAGTGACAAGGCGAACAACGGTCGCTGTGAATTCATTAATCTGGCGCGATAAATAGCTAACGGTGAATAATTCACTTTGGAATGGGTTATGCCTTGTTCATCATTGATAAGCGCCCATTCAAAAGTGCGGCGACATGCAAGCCTCGCAGGCCCTTTGTTTTCTGGCGTCCGTGGGGATCCACTGGGACTGCAGGAAATGGGGAAGCGCGAAGGAAAAGATCTACGACAGAACGTTTGGAGGGAAGTGCGTCGGGGATGAGCTGGTGTCGGATTCTTCAAATTACCTATTATGAATTTCCACGGAAACCATTCGTCGTGTTGCAAAAGTTCGCTTGTCTTTTCGTCTTTATCAGGAAATAAGTTTGATGTGCTATTAAGTCCAACGCTTTGTTACAAACGGTTTCCGAAATATAGCTGTGTAGAGAATACAGTTTTTACTGTCAGGTAAATAATAAGTACTTCCATGTTTTGTGTAGTAATCACAGCAGTCATCAATCTTCGTGCCGCTATGTTGCAGTTCACGCCTGCTAACGAGGGGAAGAAAGAAGTGAAAGCCATGGATTAATTGATCGATCTGGGAACAGATAGTAATATGCGATTTCAGGCTTAATTAACGTATTTCCAGGTAACCTATTTAGAACTAAAGGAATTCATAAAAATATTGCAATATTTGTTTTATTTGCCTTCAACATTTAGACTTTTTTTCAATTTTTTCCTAGAATGTGGTGTACGACTAGTTTCTATCAAGCTCTTCATTTATATTGACAAATGTTTTCTTTAAACTCACTTTAATACCACATGATATCAGTCATACATTTCTTGCATCTGCACATTTTTTGGAGCATTTGACATTTCATATATTCACTTGTGTGGCACCTGTTTGATATTGTAATTTTTACATTTTTGTATTATTTTGAATGTACACCGTGAAACATTTACCCATTGCTGGTACACATTCAACATAATTTATTATTTTTTCCCAAATGCTAGTTTTCTTGACGTCGATTAACTACTGGAGAGAGTATTCATGAGCTACACATAATACGTTGTGAAAGCGTTATCACTAGACTGCGAATTTAAATTTTGTTTGTTGCGTATAGTAAAAACGTGAATTTATATATTGTCAATGTGCTGAACCCAAATTTTCATTCAGATTACTTATACCACGTGAGGTTTTTTTGCGAAATCAGTTTACATGTATTGTATAATTACGCGAATTTCATCAGAAACGTTTTCATATTTTTATTTTATAGAACATCAATATTTAATATGCACAACTTGCTGAAATCAATGTGTATGGTTATTAATACATGCCACTACAATGTTTTTGCTTCGTATTGCATTGTTTTTTTTCACTATTGGTAACAAATTTTACACCCATTGCTTCTTACTTCAGAAAGCACTTATGATCCTTCTGTTTTAGGTTTCTCTTCAGATATTTAACAAAACTAGTCTGAAAGCATACTGATGCTTCAATGTCCCTGGTACCTTTTTTCGAAATCCAGCACATCCTTATGAAATAGTTCGCGTTGTTCTTCAAAAATCGTATACTCTTATTACAGCCAATTTTCCTGTATGCTTCAAGCATGTTAGCCACGATGGTTCGGTAATTGGGATCCTTTTTGTTACCAAGAAATTTTGAAACAACTTCACAGAATGATATCCATGCTGCTTCCTCCCTTTCATCTATTGTGTTTTTAAATGCTGCATCTGACATCATTTTCTTATATCAGGACCATTAAATATACCTTCTTTTAATTTTTCTTCAAAGAGTTTTGGGAATTTCCCGGTATGTACTTGAAACAATCTTTTCCTTATTTAAATCCTTTGTGAATTGTTTCTTTAATGTGGAGAGGTGGCAGCAAAATTGTAGAAGTACTCACAGGCGCACAACATTCTTACAACAAACTTCCAAACGTTCTCGAAATGACTAGCCTCTCTTATTACAGTGACTTTGGTCATTAGTCCCGTTAGTGTAGTGCATGTTTTTTTCTAGGGAGATGGCTGTGATCTTCCCCCGCTGGATGGCGAGATCCGGCGCCGACCTACCGTCGGCTACTGGGCATTCCCCCTAACCAGGACTCTCCCCCCAGCGGGGCACCGCCCCAGCCGCGACAAGCTCTAAGCTCCCGACTGGCCTGCCGGAATATATGGTAGTGTAGTGCATGTTAGTGTGTGTGTGTGTGTGTGTGTGTGTGTGTGTAAGGGGAGAGGATAGGACAAGGAAGAGGAAGGACAGATAGCACGCGGTCCGTGGCCCGTTTGGTACGGTACTGCTCCGGCATTCGCCTGGTGTTGATCGGAGAACCACGGAAAACTACCGATCAGAGCAGACGGCCGCTAGAATTCTTCTCCAGTCAGCGACTGAACTCGACCTAGCTGAAAAGCTAGAGTCGAAAATCCTGCCGCCATCAGGACTCGAACCTACGAACCTACGACCTCCCGGTCAGAGGCGCTGCAGTAACATCAGTTGATGCACTGAGCTACCGCTCCCGGTTGCGGCATGTCCTCAGCTGAGTCTGAAGCATCGATTCACTGAATATAAGAACTCAGTCTGTACGCGCAATATCAGAATACACAAACTATTTGCGTTTTTTCATTCAAAATTTAAACTGTTTCGTGAGATTGTGGGAATACTAATGAGATGTTGTTGACATTATTAAAGCATGAAATAATTGAACTCGTCTTTGTCAACTTAGATTTATTGAGAGTGCCAGATTTCGATAGCTTTGCCGTCATCATCAGTCTCGCGACATCTCGCCAAAGTCGGGAGACAGTGCCAGTCCTGACGCTGTCTACTGATTTACTGATTTTCGCCACATATAATGAGACTGATGATCACGGAAAATCCTTGGAAATCCGGCTCTCCAATAAATCCAATAAATGTAAGTTGACAAATATGACTTAAATTATTTCATCATTCAAATTGTATGTAATTGTATTATTTTGGAATCTACCCATGGGTCCTGATTTTCTAACGAAAACAAAAACCACTCTCACATTGCTGCAGGCTACGTAAGTCTCTTTCATTTTGTACGGGTATTGAAAATTAGTAATATAGATAACTTTCGGAAAATGAATAATCCTAGATTAACCCTAGGATCATAACATAGGTGTTTTTTACCCACTGCCAAATTTAAACTATTTTAAGTGTTCATTTGCCGGGTCCTTTTGATATTAGTTTCTTTTATTCATCAATTACAGTGTTTTCTACCTGTAAATATAGGACCATATAATCAGATTTTAATCAACAATTACTTATTAAGATTATTTATATTTTCTGTCTGTCTGCCTCTCTCTCTCTCTCTCTCTCTCTCTCTCTCTCTCCTATTTACTCTCTCTGTTTACTTTCTCTCCCTCTTTCTCACCACCCGAGGAAGTTTCTTTGCAGCTAAATAGCAACCTCACTCTCCCTTCTGTTATTGTTAACGATGTCGAAGCTAGTTACATGAACTTCTCCTTACGTAGGGCTGTGTTGTGTTGCGTAACTCTCAGAGTCCCAATGGGCGCGAAGTGAACCAGGACACAAAGTTGGAGATGCTGCTAATAAGGATGCAAACTTTCGATATTGCCGCCCGAAACTATTGGTCAATTATTTGTGAAAGTCAAATTATGTGCTTTTTTGATTCAGACGTTCACTTTACTGTGACTGAATAGATTTTTTTCTGAAATTTGTTGCCACTATTACTATTATTCCTTTTATAAGTGAGGTAATTACTTCTTTTAATTTTATCACGTACGCATAAGATAAAAAATGTACAAAAGAAAATGTGTAATACTAACCTTAATCCAACGTTGTAGAGACGTTTTATAGTGTATAACGAACATGAATGGCCAAACATGAATGGATTTTTTACCTATATAAACTACTTTACGGATTATTTCTCCTCTCCATGATGTGCTTTGGTTACTTATAGAAATACTATACATAGACAATCGTTCTGCGGGTCAGAGGGTATCTTTCTTCTTTACTTTAAACTTTCCAACCTAACCTTCCATTTTTTGCTAGGAAAAAATTTTCAGTCAATAAAAATAATTACAATTCCCTGACAAACGCTCTCTCGGACGTTTGAAAATTTTGTTTGGCGGATTGATACTGCTTTAATAACTTTTCTACAACAAAACATTTTAAACAATTACTATTATCTCTTTTCATTAAACTCTGCTGCATGCCCATCTCTTACACTAACTTCCCTGGTTTATCAAAATATTGCGACCCCTTTCAATTCGTACACCCACGCACACTTCCTCGGTACCGCTCCTGCACAAACCCGGCACAGGAGGGCAACATTCACTGTATGTCGTTAGGGCTTCTTGACGACACACAGTGGTTTACTGCATATGCGGATACCGCGTCCCCTACATGGCTTATGGCTTGTTTATTAACTCGATCGCAATGAGATAATAACTTAAAAAGAAAAACTCTCAGCGAAATAATAATAACAATAACAATAATAATAATGATAATAATAATGACATAATAATAATAATAATAATAATAATAATAATAATAATAATAATAATAATAATAGGAGGACCAGGGAGAACAAATGTTCTGATACAATTTAAATATTCATAATCACAATATAATTGAACACACAGAAATTCACTTGAAAAAAAAAAGAAAGAAAAACACTAAGTGCACAACAAAATTATACACTGCTTAAAACAATTACACAATGTAATATCCACGAGACGTGAAGTATGAAATGTCCCTAAGGATTCTTCCTATTCATTACAGTCCTATCTAAAACTGTTTGAAGAAAAGTTTTCTTTTTAAATACACAAATTTTCTCTGTAAAAATTTCACTCTCTGTTTCAAACACGTTATAAAAATATTTACATGAGTTGTGATAACGTTGATGGTTTTTGCATATCTTGCCCATTTAATCTAAACCATAAGCTAAAATTATACACTTCAAAACACAAGAATACAAATCTAAAAATGTCACACAATTTTGTAAATGAAAATCCTTCAATAATTCTCTCTGTAATAGGCAGAGCTCCTAATAATACTTGTATATTCCTCCCACTATCTTTTCTTTCTCATGCATTGAGTTCTCTTTTTTAAAATGTAAGGTCAAGTTTTTCTCTTTTCCGCTTCGGCGAAGAGAACGGCGCGGCGAGACCTTGGCCTACCCGTTGGATGGAAGCAGCGGGTTTCTCGCCTCCTCGGAATGTTTTTGGTCAAAATTTATTCGAATTCTAACTACAGAGTTAAACGAACTGTAACGCCTGCTCATATTGAAGGTCTAGCGCTTGTAGCGGGTACTGATGAGTTGAAAGTATCTCCGCACAAGTAAGGAAACAGCGTAGCATCTTCATTTACAACATGTATCCAGGGGGCGAACGGTTGGGACGACGAATTCTTCTGCGTGGCGAATATCTTGCGTCCATGGACCAAACCTTTCCCCAGACTTAATTTTTCCTAGCGTTCTTGTCTTCAGTGTCATCACTGCGGGGATATATTAGTTTCAGCGGCTCTCACGTAAAATGCGACTCAGGAAGGCAGCGATGCATACGCCAGAGTGACACTCGTGGGTACCAACTCAGACACGCACGTACGCACCAAGACAGACACGCACAACACGCACGTACGTGCGTACAACACGCACTCGTACGTACTCAGACACGCGTACGTTTCCAGCTCGTTATGAATTTTGTTCCAAAATGGATTTTTAAAAGTTCAATTTCCGTCAATGTTTTAAGGAACGTGAATGGAAGTTGCGATATCAAAACAATGATAGGAGAATATAAGAAAAAAGTCTGCAAAAAAGAAAACACGGTATAAGAATATAGTTTTGCAGGTTTCAATTTTTCACGTGGTAAATTTCATAAATCTTCTCTAGCAATTTCGGAAATAATTCATAAAATGAAGTAATGCTGTTTTAAGAATTGTTTCCTCATCAAATGAGACTTTTGAATGTAATGCAACAGTGGATGGAATTTGATAAAATAGCTGATCCACAGATTTGTAATGCCTTCTCAACTTTTAGTAGACACGTCCGCTCTGGAACAGTTACTTACGTAGAATGAGGGCAAACGTAGCGCTTTCGTTCAAGGGACGATTCTGGGCCGATAGAGATATTCTTTGAGGTATACTCTAGTCATTTTGTAGATAAAACTTGTGCTTGAGGAGTCGATTAAGGTGCAACTTATTTTGAAGCTTCGTTCGGGTGAGAATTGGAATATCTCGGGTTTATAAATACGTAAGTGGTCAAAATACGTAGTATTTTTAATTGTCTTTGGCGAATCTTCAATATTTTCTACTGATTAATAACATGTGTAGTAATGACATGAAAAACTACTGTAAAATTGTATTTTTTTGTTTTTCGGGGTTGTTGTCGGACTCAAAGACTTGACACATGTTTCTCTACATATTTCGACGTACTGAATCCGAACCCGAAGATAAAATTATTCCATTACCCTCCAATTTTTTTAAATCATTAATTTAGAGGGTCTGACTAGAACCCTTAAAAAACAATGTCACGATGGCTTTTTGCTCCCGGATTACCATCCTGCAGTTACGTCCCCTTACATATCCTGCAGTTTCGTCCCCCATATAAAACATTTGAAGAGATTCAAACTCCACTAACTCAGTCTAATTTTGTTGACTTCCACGTGTGCAATGGATCTATTAATCGTTTTGTATGTGTTTGCTATATATATATATATATATATATATATATATATATATATATATATATATATATATATTGAAACGCGCCGCGTTTCTGCCTAAAGAAACAGCGATACAACAAGCAAGCATGCGGCAGAACGGTTGCCAGAGGGCGCTCGCTAGCCACAAGAGACGGTTACGAGTGGCGAAGTGTTGTCAGTTGGCCGAGGCGTGGGAAACGACGCCGCGAGGCTTCAGTGTCTGGCTGGCCACCGGTAAGGAAGGACGTACCTGGGGCTGCTCCGCGTTCGAACAAAGTAAAATAGTGTCGCGAACGAACGAGCGCTGAAAAAGTGATTGACGGACAATTTGTGCTAGATAGCCATCATTAGTATCTCGGACGTAGTGCCAGAGTGATAGCTATTATCTGGAGTAGTACAGATCGAGAGAACTTGTGTGCAGAGGAGTACACCCCGAGACTAGTAGCCTGGTGAAATGATGAGACACGTGCTCGCAACTGTACTTTGAATAATTAGTGGCGTTTATCAGCTCGCGGCAGGTGACATCAAGAAATCTGGGTGAACCGGAAAGGAGTTCAGCGAGGAGGCGCAGAGGCACCGTGGAAGATTACGCTGGAGAACGTACTTCGAAACGCCTCATCGCATCGGCTGGTCCCAGTGGAGCAGACACAGGCAGACAGCGAAGGAGCACGAGGCACCGAGATCCGAGCCGCCGACGCTCGAGGGGAGGATTAAACGGAAATTTCCTCGATGGATGTAAGATCGAAAGAACTAACAGTGATTCTCGGTGAGGTAAAGAAAGGATAAAGACCACCACAGATATTGTAATCAATAGTGATTTGATAGAATAATAAATAGTTCATGTTTATTTTTGTTCACGGAACAGTGGTGTTTGATTAAAAACTCGATCATTCCGAAAAGAACCTTCTTACAAATAAATTTACTGCGAAGAAGTCGGCTATCGGTACGTCACAATATATATATACATATATATATATATATATAATATATATATTGTGACGTACCGGTACGCTTGTTCTCAGTAAATTTATTTGTAGGGACAGATGTTCTTTCTCGTGAATGGGCTCGGATTAATCAAACACACTGTTCCGTGAACAAATAAACTGAACTATTTATTATTCTATACAAATCACTAATATCAATATCTATGTGTCTCTACTCTTTCATATAACCCAGAATCACTGTTAGTCTCTCGATCTGATATCGATCGAAGAAATATTTACCGTTTACTCTTCCCATACGAGCGTCGGCGGCTTCGGGACCTCGTGCCTCGCCTCTTCGCTGCTTGCCGGGTCGTTTCACTGGGACCAGCCGAGTGAGCGCTGCGCTTCCGAAGTACGTCTCCTTTCCCAAATTTTCCGATCCACTCGACGTCTTTTGATCTGTGTTACTCCAAATAGCAGCTATCACTTTGGCAATATGTCCGATCGACTATTGATTGTTATCACGCACAAATTGTCCGTCAATTAATCTTTCTGCACTCGTTCGTTCGCGATACTTGTTTGCTTTTCGATCGCGGAGCAGCCCCAGACACGTCCTTCCTCGCCGGCGGCCAGCCAGACACTGCCTCCTCGCGGCCTCGTTCCCACGGTCGGCCAACCGACGACACCTCGCCGCCCGTAACCGTTTTTCGTGGCTAGCGAGCGCCCTCTTGCAACCGTTCTGCCGTGTTCTTGCTTGATGCCTCGCCGTTTCTTTGGGTGGAAACGCGGTGCGTTTCAATATATAAATTAAAAGGCGATTGTTTTGTATGCGCTTGTGAATAAGGTATTAGTTAAGTTAAATAAGAATAAGGTGCGGTATTTCACTTGAAAATCGGTATTTGTACACTTAGAAACGTAAAAGTGAGAAATCTAACGTTACAACGTTCATTTATTCTCTAGCATTACTCACAGTTTTGTTTTCTCCGTATTCAATTGAAATTCTTCAATAAGTTCCAAGGCAATACTTCTCCTAGATTTTGCAAATTCATTTTTATTAGGCATACGTATTTATTAGACTCACATCGTATTAGGCATACAGATGAAAATTCAAATGAAATATGCCGCGCGTTCACTTGTTAAGATTAACTTCACTTGTTCACTTAAAGATGTCAACATCGGGCTTGGCACCATCGTGAAAGAAAATTATGGCGTATTGGGCAAAAAATGCCTTTGGGTACTGAAGTTTAATCGACGCAACCTACATAAATCTCTTTAGATGGTATTGGTTTAATTATCCATCTACCCACTAGGATCGCAGCGCTAAAACATCAAAAGCACGTTTTTGAAAACTTGTTTGAATCTTCTGGTCGGATTCGAAATCAAATTATCAATTACCCTCAAACGCGTCAAATGACACCTCGTATGTCTCTATTGGTACACGGAAAACCGTGAGTGACGGAACCACACATCTGCATATCTGCAAATCTGAACACTCAAGGAATTACTCAAATACGGTATAGGAACAACTCTATTACTTCAACTTGCGCGCAACGTAAATTTATTACCATGTTGACTACAATCTGATGACGCGAGAGATTTATGCATATTTTCTCTATAAACCTTTAAGAAAAATTAGCTCATAACACGGCGTTTAACATTCAATCAATGTAAATATTGAATGTTGAATAACACATTCAATAAGAATTTAGTTGCAGTCCAATTTAGCGCACATCTTACACTATTAGGTACGGGCTTGAACTCACCACATATGAAGTAAATGCGGTGATTAGCAGCGTAACGTGTGTTGTATGTGGCATGTGGGCCTGCTGATTTCTTTCTCGCATAATCCACAACATTCTACTCTTTTAGTCCTCCGTGTGTGTACCTCTGAGTAATTCCTTCTTTAGATAGTAGCACATTTGCGGCGATTTGGGTCAAGCGTCTTATAAATTGCGTAAAACTGTCACATTCATCAATGCAGGAAAGCTTAATTTGAAAAGAAATTTCCATCTACGTTTTTGAAACACACATTTCTATATTTTTCGAATTAATATTACACAAGCTGAACCTGTTATGAAGAATTACAAGTGAACGATAGTTACATGTAGTGTGAAGAAATTGACGTATTTCTCTCAGTTTACCACAAACTCTAACGCTCACCAGCATACGTTCATACATCGGCCTGCGCGCCGATTTCGATGGAAAGCGAATGTTGCTCGCCATAGATAGCATTGTAAGGTCCGGATATTATCCAGCCGATTGTAAATTGCATTTTGCACGACACATTATTAATATTTAGAGCAAAAATATTTGTGATTGAATAAGTTTCTTTACACCTGTGACCAATGTCCTTCAATTTAAGGCCGTTTCTAAGTTAATCTGTCCAGCCACTTGTTCTCATGAAATTTACAGAAAAACTGATTGCTATTGATATATATATTTTCCCACTATTATTTGTTTCACAGTGCTCCGGAACTAAAGAGGAAATAATCTTAGTATAATGACACCAAGGCCTTTTAGTGCAACCAGCAACAAATGTTAACGGTTGAGAGTTTAAGACACAGCTTGAGTAATACTCAAGAGAATAAAACAGAGGAAGTTCTTCGCAAAGACAAATACCTACCATTTATTGCGAAATGAGACAAATCAGTATTTCTCTGGAGTACGTATTTTTATCGAAGGTTCCTTCTCTTCTCCAACTGAGCACGTAATAGATTAAATGTCTAAAAGCTTTTTTAAAGATTGAAATTTTTACTCGCATTAAGAAATGGAATCGTTTACCCTTCCAGCTGCACGTAAATAAAGCTCCATATTGATGAGTAAGGCCAAACCTTACCCGGTTTTAATCAATCGCATTCACAATGCCTGTTACGTCAAGAGTAAGCTTCGATATATAACGGATCGAATTTTATCCCCGTGCCACTGTTTTTAATTCTGATTAAAAAGAGTGCAAAATGAGTCGAAATTCATTCCACCGGTAGGCTCCATTATTGCTTGTATAAATCTTCGAACACTTCCGTTGTGCCGAAGGGGAACGCCCATAAAAGTTACATTCATGTTATGGCAGGCGCGCTGCGGAGAGAGACGTGTGTCTCTCTCATTCGTAGCCTTCTGTCGAGGCGGGGGAGGGGAGGGCTGTTTCCGACGAGATTTGATGACCGACATTCGTTCTCCGGGGACGCGAAAACACTTAGCTGGGAGATGGGAGATTGCAGTCCGTGGAAACAAGGCTCAATGAGTATTGAAAATCTAGAACGTTCCCTAAACCAAATACGAAATGAAAAGGATATAATATTTTCAAAAATAAACTTGTTTCATAAAAGTGTGAAAACAAAGCAAAATTGGGCAAATAACTGAGTCTGTTGGCTTTGTATTGTACGTCCTTAAGGGGGTAAATACAGCTAATATTGAAACAGGGGAAAATAGCGAATATTGAAACAGGGATATATATTATCACGGACCGGGATGTCCCTGAATTAGACGAACCGATAACCTGGAATGAAGTGAATAGGGCTATGCTAGTCATGAATAATAAGAAGGCAGGCGGCGCGGACGGCATTCCGACACAATTTATTTCGGAATTGTGGCACATAGACCCAGAGAGTATTCTAAATTTATTTAATGCAATAGTTGATTCTGGATCGTATCCAGAAACGTGGAGTACAGCGATCCTCCAACCAGTCTTTAAGAATAAAGGTAATACGAATTGCCCACAAAATTATCGCGGAATTAGTCTTTTACCAGCGCTGAGCAAGCTATTTTGTAAAATACTCAACGGGCGACTGAGTGAATGGGCGGAAAAGCACAGTAAAATATCAGAATTGCAAGCAGGCTTTAGGAGAGGCTTCGCGACTACCGACAATATCTTTGTGTTAGATACCTAGTAAAGCAGGCGCTTGCGCGAAAAGCAGGGCCACTTATATTGCAGTTTTGTAGATTTCGAAATGGCTTTGACTCTATCAATAGGAAAGCTTTATGGCAAAAACTTAATGAGCTAGCGTCTCACGTAAAGTTTTAAAGTGTTGCAGAGCATATACGAAGACGTAAATTTCTGTGTCAGGTGCGGTGATGGAAGTACAACGCGAAAATAAAATCGACAGTAGGAGTAAGACAGGGCTGTCCTTCTCACCGCTATTGTTTATCTTGTTTATAAACGATTTATTGACGTGGTTACAGGATGCGGATACATCTGCGCCGGAAATTGAGGCCTGAACATTCCCGGACTACTATATGCTGATGATTTAGTTTTATGTTCGGAGACTATTGACGGCTTACAAAAAGTTTAAATATCCTAGAAACGTATAGTGAAACATGGGATTAAAGTAAATATTCAAAAACCAAAGTAGTTGTCTTCAAGAATGGATTTATCTGGGGTAACAAGGAGAGAGGGTTTTTACGCTCAGGAGAGATTGACCGTAAAACATTTACATATCTTGGGCAAAATTTTCCATGAATGGGGATGGAGTAATCACATAGTGGCGGCGCACAGTAAAGGAAGAATTGCGCTCAAAGAAATCGTTTGCGCAGTGCGAGGGTTCCGGAATTGCCTTTAAAGGTGTGCGAGACGATGTTTAAATCGCTAGTTCTCCCAGCAATGAATTATGGGGCAGAAATTTGGGAGTGGATAGGATAGATCGACTAGAAAGCGTCGAAACAGATTATTTCAAATTAATTCTCGGAGTCTCTAGATTCGCAGCAAATGCCGGAGTCCTAAGAGAGGTCGGTAGTGTAGGAATTTGGAAAGATTTTAAAATGAAACCCATTAAACTTTGGATTAAATTAGCAGGTGAACAGGCTGACTCACTTATAAATAGATGTTTTCGGGTGCAGTTACAGGAAGCAACCAACGCTACTGGTCGTATAAAATTAAACTGCTACTGGAACGTTCAGGTCTGGGAGACGTTTCTCCGGAAATGGTGGGAGATAGGGAACACGTGACATAGAACGGTTAATTTCGGATAGACTTGCGGATATTAAAGGCAAGAGATCCTGGCAGCAACGGCCGAAAAACGTTCGCTAGTTGCGCAAATTCACGCGAGTCCGTTATGGGTTGCGAACGTTACGTAAACACACTGCAGAAGGACGCAAGAGGGGGATACGCTTGGTTCAGGGTCGGGGGGTGGATGCAACGTAGATTAAAGGACTCGAATGGTAATGGCATCTGTGTGCTTTGCGGTGATAGGGAAGACTGGATCCATATCCTTTTAATTTGCAGTGCGACCGAAACTTGGAGAGGAAAATGGATGGGAATGGAAATTACTACTTCCAACATAGGAACGTAACGCTCGCCCAAAACATTCTAGGGGATAAAAGAGCTAACTTCATGAAAGAATTAGGAACATTTCTCGGAAAGGTTCGGACCACTAGAGAAACGGAAATTAAGGAGTGGGAAAACAGCAGTGGTTAGTACGAGCAGAGCCTAGACTGGAGAGAAAAATATGTAATAAATCAATAAACTAACAATAATTAAGTTAGTCAGTAGATAAATAAGTAATAAAATATATATATATTAACTTAAAATAATTAAAATAAGTTAAATAAATTAAAATTAAATTAATTAAAATAAGTTAAATAAATTAAATTAAATTAAAATAAGTTAAATAAATTAAAAATAAATTAAATTAAAATAAAATAAAAGGAAACGGCTAAAATAAAGCACATTGAGGGCGAAGGAAGTGGAATGGAA
The DNA here is from genome assembly GCA_964035755.1 of Teleogryllus oceanicus. Classification (NCBI taxonomy): domain Eukaryota; kingdom Metazoa; phylum Arthropoda; class Insecta; order Orthoptera; family Gryllidae; genus Teleogryllus; species Teleogryllus oceanicus. The sequence continues at coordinate 82,393,710 of CAXIVR010000002.1, read as the reverse complement.
ATGTTAGGGCAGAGGCGTTGGTGCGGACGATTTTCTGTGGTGCTGTTTGTTTTCAGGTGCGGTAGAGGCCAAACACTGGAAGTAGAATGCCTGACGCCCGCGCCAAATAAATAAATAGTCTAAAAACCGGATAGAGTAGCATGTACTCGGCTTCTGACGGCAGGTTTTTCCCCCTTCAGGGTTTTTCCTCAGCCGTACCTTATGGTCTCGTTTCCGCGGCTTTGAGGCGATGGAGAGACCATTTGGGGTGAATACCAGAAGGCGAAAGGTTAGAACTCGGTAGAATGTAGGTATTGTAATGGCTTAAAGGCCTTCGGCCTAGCCACATTGGATCAAGTTTCTAATTTGGCTGTAATAATTACCTATTAAATAAATAAATAAATACAGCTAACAGGTCTCAAAAATTCGATTTTTTAAAAATAATTTTATATAATAGTTCAGTTTTTTAGTTTTAATTTCGTGAAAGATTTGTTTTGATATCTTTCATAGTTTAGAAGATATGCGTATTTAAATAAAGCCTCGCGCGCTTGACAGCCCTTTAAAAGTCTCGGTCACACCCCCCTGCCGTGTTATCGGAATAAGTACTGGGTGGTCATACTCTGGCATTTCAAATTTGGCGCAAAATCATTATGAAGGTTTGTAGCAGTAGTTTCTCATAATAATTTTGCGGACTAGAGCCTTCGCTTGTTCACAGCAGCAATTTCTCATACCAGGATATTATCAACTTATTATGGCAATGCTATAAGAGAAAATAGCAATGCTATAAGAAAAAATATAAAATATACAGTTGATAATATGAAAAAGGCTGTCTGGGCCATTTGGTTTCATAAAGCTTCAACTGATGAAAAGCCAATGCATGATACGTGTCCAAAAGGCATTGATTCATGGTGTCCATACCAAAAGACAAAAGAAAGTAACATGTTACCTGGTTACAAGTATAAAAATACATTCCTATGGCAATTATGGAAATTATTAAATGTTTTTCAAGACTTATGCCACCCAAAGCTTTTGGAAAGACGTGATGGAGGTCACACACAAAACACCAATGAATAATTTCATTCAAAAATTTGGAAAGTGTGCCCCAAGAAAAGTTTTTTTGGAAAATGAATTGTTGAAATTGGTACATATGATGCTGTAATTACTTTCAATGAGGGCATGACAGGGAGACTGAAAGTTCTGAAAAAACTGGGTGTGCCTTTGGGTAAAAACATGATGCAAGAATTTAAAAAGTGGACCAAACAAGAATTCAGTCAGTGGGAAAAAAATCTTGCCACAAAAGAAGCAAGGAAGACCAGAAGAAGGCTCAGACTTGAAAACCAACAGCAGAAAATAGAAATTGAAGGGCATTCCTATGCTTCTGGTGTATATTAGGACACCAAATATCTTTCTCAGGTACTTTCCCATGTTACTGAAACTTTAAGGCTAAATGCACCGAAAATACTTATAGGAAAAATCAATAGATCGCAGCACTATCATACGGAATTTACTAGATCGATAACGTCTGAACAAATTGTCCGATTTTCGATCTGTAAACAGCATTGGACTCCTTTTTAAAATAGAATTCACGCTACGATGCCGTTTTTTCAAAAAAGATTTCCAAAAAAATTTTGAATACGTTTTCTCATAGTTCCGGGAAGAAATTAAAAAATGTGGGCTTATAGCGCGATGGCGACGTGCTTCCTGAATCCAACGCCGTGTCAATCATGCAAATCGGATGAATAGGAGCGGCGTAAAGTGAAATTTCGGAAAATATACCTGATTTCCCTCCCCCTCCCTTCCCTTCCCTGCGTCATCCGACCCGCCTGGGCCGCCGAACGGCCAAACCGCCTGCGGCACGGGAGGCCGAACTTCCAGACAGGCAAGCTGGGCAGTCAGTCCCTTTCAGTCTCAATATATTTTTCTTCACGTGTCAAACTAGTGATGCTGTAACACAGCCAAACGGTCTCGTATCATCTGTAATAGTCGTATAAAACTATATATCTTGTTCACATATTTCCGTCTTCCTTCGAATACCATTAAACAATTATTTGAGGCAGTACTCAAAATAACGTTTCCCGGGATTTGGAAACTGATTTCAAAAGAAAATGGAACTAATTGTGTAGATATCACCAATATTCCATGTCCTAACATCTTATTTACATACATTTTACTTCTAAGATCTTCCGTTATCATTCCACTACAAAGAATGAGCCGAATTTACTGCACGGCTCTTTATCCTGCGACTCGATTTTGATCTCAAAACGGCGTTTGTCTCCTTGATAGACTTCACCTGATGAATCTGTTTTCCCAAGTAAAATTTTAAAACAGTTTTCATCTTTCGGACAAAATTGAAGAAGTGGTAAAATAGCGCAGGCGAGATGCATCTGAATCAACACTGTAACAAACATTAAAATAAAATATTAAGAATCATGACATGTCCCAGCTTACTTAGTAAGTTATATTGATATAAAATGATTCTGTTATATTGTATAAACTTGAAGATTGGAATAAGTAATTCCCGCCGTCATTTTGATGCAAACTACGTAAGATAATGTAAAGGATGTGTGTAAATCATTGTATTGTGACACATATATATGTATTTTTAATGCATTAAATTGTCACAGAAAGCTATACAACTTAACCCTTAGACAGGAACACCACACTAGAAGAGGAATATCCGTCTATGAGGAGGATAAATTATGTTTTGTTATACAGTTATTAATTTGGCAACTTTTACATTTCTACATTAAGATACCATTTTTTTAAACATCGTATACGCTTATCAGTAACATTTAATCGGGTTGCAATTCAATTTATAAGATTTATATACTATTAGTAAAACGTAGCATACCAGTCACTGATAAACCTCATATTAGGAAATCAGAATGCAAACGTATTAAATCGGCGATCCTTATCTAGGTGTCGAGAATAGGGATGCAACATTGATGTTGATATTTCAAAACATTGATTTTGTATAGACACATAAACATGTTCGTAAAACAATGAAACATTTATGAAACCTGATGTTTATTATCGATGTTCTTGATGAGTTGTTGAATGAAAAGAACCGATAATCCAATTTTATAAAAAGTCAAAATATGAAATAATATTGCATTATTCCACTGTCAATACATGTGTTCGAATAAAGCGAACAGTGATTGTAACATCCTTACCCAGTAGACTATCTTCAGCCCAGAAATGACCCCATTTTCTGGCATTTCCTGCGTATGTCCTACCGTACGCAGAGGGCGCCAACGCAAGCACTCTAGGTGTAAGGTCTCTCGCTCACCTTCCTGTACCCATTTGAGGAAGTTGTGACTCACTCCATAAGACCCTCGGCGATAGTTTCCAGGTTTAGTTTCGCTGTTATTCTTTTACTTTCTTTTGCCGTTTGTCTAAATCGTAATTATAAATTAACAATCACGTACTGTCGAAACAAAATCTTCCACGAACTTGGTCGACGTTTCAAACCGGTTTTTAAAAGATGTTTTAATTTTGAACATCGATATTTGCATTCGTATTACTTGAGCATCATTCCTTCGCTTTTCTTGCTATCAAACTGGGAGGACGCCCGATAATTCAGCGAGTTCTTCCTAATAATGGCAGAATGTATGCATGAAAGACTGAGGTATCAAACACACTGTTCAGTGCTATGATGTCTTTTTGTCGGCTCCAGTCCCGGTCAAGCAGCGGCTGTGAGCATCTCTCCTTTCATCTGCAGGTCCCAATTCTTGCGGGGTCTCAACGCGCAGAGAAATAAGTACTAGAACATAGATCAAGCCATCCCTTGGTAGACCTATCTGGATATACACAGCAATAGGATGCTAGAATTTCTTCATTGCTCACTCGGACTCGAACTGCCTTTTCCTTTGTTTGTGATATTTTGTATTAGTCATATCAATTATACCCTTACACCCTTTTCTCCCTTCATTCTATCATTCAAGCATAATATCCTTTTCTAAGGATTTTGTTCTACTCAAGTATGTCAAAATATTTTATTTTCCATTTTTGGCTTTGGCTTTTAGAAAGTTCTGTTTTCTTTCAAAATTTCAGCATTTATCTTTTGCCCTCCCATTGTACGTTTAATATTTTCTTCCGTGTCCCTCTTTCAAACGCATCTTCCTTTTTTCGGCCTATCTCAATGTTCAGCTTTTACACCACAACAGGATTAAATACCATTTTCTCGATTATTTGGATTTTGGTCTTACGCAGGGCTTGATTTCTGACGGAACGGCGTTCCTGTATCTCGCTGATTCATTCTCCTATTACATTATATTATAAATATAATTATTTCTCTTAAATTAATAAATCATTTTGAGCGCGTTCCGGGACCTAAAATTTTAGAAATCAATCACTTGATATGCCTGCATATTTTATGAATTTGTGTAATTTTCTTTCCGCTGCTTTTTCTAAAATTATTCCTCTCTTTAGTTTTCTGTACAGTATCAGAATTTGTTATGTAATTCATAAGTATTTAACTTCGCCCGCCATGTATATCACTTCTCCGTTGATGTTCAGGCTTCCTTTTTTACCAGTTGACATAAATGTTGTTTTCTTTAAATGTAAGTTCATAGAATATTTAAATTTTATAATAATAATATATTTAGTATCCTTATTACATAATTCCGAATTCAGTACAAATAAAACATCTGCATAATTTCGATGACATAAAATTTTTGCGTTTTCTCGAAAAGAAGTAAAGTGGACATATCACGTTTTGAATGTTTGCTCTTCTTTTCGCGCTCCTTTGTATCCAAGCCCAGTGCGCCAGGGCACGCTCTCAATCACCCTTCTGGCTGGAAGCAGGGTCGCCTCTGGCACACTGCTGTTCTGATAGCGTGACTTTCTGACCTCCAGACATCTCGCCGCGTTCTTCGGCGGGCTGCGTGTTACACTAGGGCAATTCGATATGCCCAAGCGTAGGAAAAGGGCGGTGGTAGTTTTCAGTGGGCAGGATCATTGTGCAATGACGAAGTGGAGATTATATTTACTCTATAAGAATTAGTGGAATCATTCTGTTTCCTTAATTATTAGCGACCGAGTGTGTGTGTGTATGTGTGTGTGTGTGTGTATATCTATATATATATATATATATATATATATATATATATATATATAAACAAAATTATAAATTAAACAATTAATAACAATTATGAAAGTATATTTAATTAATAAAAATTTTGTGAGATATTATTAACTAAAGTAACTTATTTTGTCAAGATGTATGAATGGGAAGCTATTGTTTTCATTGAAAATGCCGGTATAACGTTTATTGACGTCCATACCGGTAAATACGTCAATAGAGTATTTACTAGTATATAACAATAAAGTATTTGAAAGGTATGAAAAAATACCAGTATTTTACCGTATTCAATACCTTTCGGTCGCTGTTCACTAGCAGAATCAAAGAAAACAAACTATCCTTGTATCTTCTCTTTCATTTGTATTTAAAGTATTTTAGTATTTCTTTCTTTAAAACATCTATTTTATGTATTTAAATATATCTTCAAAAGACATGCTCAAAAAACTCAAAATAGAGTTTTAAATACAAAATATATATTTCAAAGACAAGTATTTAAAATTGCTCAACCTCTCATAAACTAGTATGTGCGATCAGCAGTGTACTAATCTCAGTTCCAAAACGGCGTAGTACTAATACATATGCCACGAGTAAGTCGGAAAAATTTGTAGAATGAAATTGCAAAATATGGACATAAATATATAAGAAAACGCTAAATAAACGAATATGCAAAATCAGTTTTCCTGCAATATGTAACATTACAGGTGTACAATTACACTGTGTAAGTATCCTTACAATACACTTTCAAATAAAGCTAGCGATGATACGACATCAAACACTTTCTGGCATTATTTCCAAACTTTGCAATTTTCGAAAAATTTATAGAGTTCAACGAAATTATAATTCTTTTAAGCGTCCTTCTATCTATGGAAAAAAATTGTGACTTTTGAGATTTTTAATATATACATCAATTTCATTCTTAAATTACTCTAAAATACCGGTTTTGCAATAAACTTACATGACCTTTGCAATCTTCGAAAATACGGCGGGTGGGCGAAAATGAGACCACCATCATATTTTGTATCGTGTTTAACAAAAATTGGAGTTCTTTTTGAGAAAAAGTTACAATTGTTTTAATTGCTTATACTTCGCCCAAATTGCTGAAAACTACTCAAATGTTTCAAAATTAAACTTGATCTTATTTTCAGATCTATCAGAACAGATTTCAGTAAAGAAAAAATATATGTCAATATTATGTTGAAGGGAAAACCTTTAAAAATTGCACGTTAGCAATTTTCTAAACATAAGTGATGTCAACAAACACCATAAATCACATTTCTCTTGCGTTCTGTTTCGTAACACGAGGACAAAATTTAATCAAATAATTTGGTGACAGGGTTTGAAGATTTCGAAAATGATTTGAGACTTAATGTAAAGGACCCTCAAAAATCAAATATCCCTTTGAAACTCCCAAGGAGTTCTTTCAGAGTAGATTCGGAAGTCAATTTTGGAAAATTGGCAGAGCGGTTTGGGCGTTAGCGTTGACCATAAACGACAGACATGTTTTGGTGTCAATCGATTTTTAGGTATCAAGGACACATGTATTGTATTTTTCGCTAGACCACGAGTTAGAAAAATAATGTAATATTTGCAGAGGATTTATCCACTTTTACTTTACCAGGGCCGACAATAAGAGTTTTCCGGTATCCGATTACATAATTTGTCGGAAAGTAGTTTAAAATTAACAACAAAGAAAACAATTTAAATTTACCTTCCCCGATTTGACTTGGAAAACAGATTCATCGGTGAAATCTATCAAGGAGACAAACGCCGTTTTGAGATCAAAAATCGGTCAAGATAAAAGAGCTCATGCGTAATCTCGACTCATACTTCTGGTAGAGGAATGATAACGGAAGATCTTAGAAGTAAAATGTATGTAAAATAAGATGTTATGGCATAGAATATTGGTGATATCTACAATTAATTCCCTTTTCTTTTGAAGTCAGTTTCCAAATCGGAATCGATATTTTGAGTACCGCCTCAAATAATTGTTTGATGGTATTCGAAGGAAGACGGAAATATGTGAACAAGATATATAGTTTTATACGACTATTACAGATGATACGAGACCGTTTGGCTGTGTTACAGCATCACTAGTTTGACACGTGAAGAAAAATATATTGAGACTGAAAGGGACTGACTGCCCAGCTTGCCTGTCTGGAAGTTCGGCCTCCCGTGCCGCAGGCGGTTTGGCCGTTCGGCGGCCCAGGCGGTCGGATGACGCAGGGAAGGGAAGGGGGAGGGAGGAAATCAGGTATATTTTCCGAAATTTCACTTTACGCCGCTCCTATTCATCCGATTTGCATGATTGACAGGCGTTGGATTCAGGAAGCACGTCGCCATCGCGCTATAAGCCCACATTTTTAATTTCTTCCCGGAACTATGAGAAAACGTATTCAAAATTTTTTTGGAAATCTTTTTTGAAAAAACGGCATCGTAGCGTGAATTCTATTTTAAAAAGGAGTCCAATGCTGTTTACAGATCGAAAATCGGACAATTTGTTTAGACGTTATCTGTCTAGTAAATTTTGCTTATTTTGGTGCTGCCACGTGGTGGCGACAAATGGAACTAGTGTCGGTACATTTAGCCTTAAGATCAAATATCTTGAAACATAGATTTTTCAAATGGTTTACAAGATAACTTTTTTCTAATATATAGATTTTATTCAAATTTTCAGGAAATGTTTCTGGTATTATTAACTACAGTCTGTATCAAAAAGAAGATTCTAATATTATTTTCAAGCCTTATTCTGTAATTTTTAAGTGCAAAATTTACACCGAAATTGAAACATTTGTAAATAAATATGTTTTAAATATAGATCAAACAATAAAATTATTAATATTTTAAATTCAGCTTGTTACTTAGATTATTTTCTTTTGTATTAAAATTGAATTTCACAAAATTTCAATGAAATTGGCTTTTTATGATGAAAACGGTGAGTATCTACAAATTAAACAGCATACATTTTTAATAACAAATAAACACATTGTAAATTATTAAAAAATACCATATATTTGTTTTTGTGTTAAACATGTGTTATTATATCACAGTATAAAATTTAATGATTGTATTGTTAGTAGTTAAAGAGGAATTAAATTTTTAAATTATCATAATTTTCCACTGAGATAGCTGTATCTACCCCCTTAAATGTGTGTATGAAAATCACTAGAATCTGATTCAAAGACATCTAGCCAGTGTTTTCTTCACATCTTATTGATAAATGCAAAACCACATGTGCGGAATGAGGTTGATATATTATCGTTATCGGGTTCCTTCAGTATCAATACAATAATAACGTAATAAAATGACGTATAATACGATGAATTGAGGCGATATTTTTGCTAAAAATAAACTTTACTTACAAATAAAAATTAATTCACTTTCAAAATTATTGTACATGGAAGTGTACATTTTCAAACCTTGTGTCATTCATTTATTTTCTTTAACGAATTCAATAAATTAGTATGAACGTTGCAACAACAAATTACAGAACCATTTTGTTACTAATCGTACGTAGCTGATGTTATCAAATAAATAATGCTTCCGTGTTAATTCTCTCTCATATTATTTGGAAGAGTTGTTTAATCCCGGCCGGAATGTAATTTACGTTAATGTTTTTGTTTTTCAGGTATAGGCCGCCATTTTATTTCCAAGCTGGCATTTTGGTGCTTTTTGCAGAAAATACGACTCAACGCGAACCAACTACGGCTTTCCACTTCACAAGCATGGGATCTATTGTTCTGGAAAACATATGACCAGCAATGGCGCAGATCTGGAGCTCCCCGAAAACAAAGGAGCCAATTTCGGTTGAAAGGGTAAATGAACGCTCTTCTCATGTACATATCTGCAGTGGACACCGTATATTTCACCTGTTCTAGACACAAACCTTCCATAAATCATCTACTTCTAACCATTTCATTGAAAAGAATTTACGAAAAATCCTCGTTACAGGTGTCCCATTTTTTTGGTTGTAGTAACTAAGTTTGAATTTTCTTAAATCTGGGGACGGTCGGGGTGTTCGACTAAGGAAACAAAAGGTTGCCAGAGATTTTTCGTTCAGTAAATCCAACATAAATTATTGTGTAAATATATGTATATTTTTTTTATTTTAGAAAAAGTCGTCTGTGTTATTAATTCCCAGTACGTCACAGTATATAAGGTATTTGATAGTGGTTGTAGAAAAAATGATTTTAGAATATTCAAATGATACGTTAGTTATTCAGATACTACCCCCGAATCGAAATTAACTTTCTTAAAAATCATGTGTTTTGGGCCCCTACAAATACTGATCACTGACAATCCTCCTTCTAAATCTGTTGATAATTAAATTGACCGTCTTTACGAATAATTATATGACCATTATTACGACTATTTTCCCCCTTTTCAATCAAATTTCTGATACACATCAACATTTTTCAATGAAATGAAATTTTAGGCCTAACATTATGCAACCTGAAACATCTGGAAAAACATATTTGTCGTTTAGTAACAAAGTAGTATCTTCATTTAATACTGCTTGTTTAATTATCATTAAAAATTAATTACATTTCTTAACGTAAGAAGAGATTGGGAGTATTAGGATGTGTCCTCTACAAAGCAGAATGCATTGCTTTAAGTATTCAAATTAATTAAATTCAATCTTTCCAAAACTGTCGTTTTCACCGGCTATGGCAAAATCGTTCACCACCCCTGTCTTCTGTTGGTCAATATTACCTTCAAACTCAGCATATTATATCTGAATCGGTTGTACATCACGCTTGTCTGAACTATAAATAAATCTGAACATTCTTACTGATTTTTGGAGTTCGTATCAATGGACGATCAGTGAAGCTCTCAACAGAGACGATCTTCCTTCTATCCTTCGAAGTGTAAGAGGCCCAGGATAGTCCCCCTTCTGCTCTTCATCCAGTCCCAGGGTGAAGCGCCCTGGCAACCGCACCGGGAGAGGAGGCTCAGTGCATCCTCTGATGTCACTGCAGTCCCTCTGACCGGCCGGTCCTAGGTTTGAGTCCCGACGGTAGCAGGATTTTCGACACTAGCTTGTCAGTTAGGTCGAATTCAGCCGCTTCTGAAGGAGAATTCTAGTGGCTGGTTGCTCTGATCGGTAGATTTTCATTGGTAGAATTCCGAGGTTTCTCGTCAACACCAGCAGAATGCTGAAGCAATACACTAACGAACGGGCCACGATCTTTTCTACCTCTTCCTTGTCCTGTCCTCTCCCCTTACACCACATTTACACTTATATGCACTGCACTACCACACATGCCGGGTGACCGGTCGGGAGTTTAGAGCTTGTCCCGGCTGGGGCGATGCCCCACTGGTGGGAGATACCTTGTTGAGGAAAACCGCGCTGGCCGACGGTAGGTCGGCGCCGTATTTCGCCATCCATCGGTGGAAGCACACCGTCTCCTCCCGAGAAAAATTCATACACTACACTTACGAGTCTAATTACATTGACTAATTGTTGTCGCTCCCAGAATCTCTAGGCTCCGCTCGAATCGCCTCCGACCATCAGTGATGACATCAAGGTTCAATTTTAGATTCAAATAAAATTCAACAAGACCACAAGAAAAGAAGAAGATAAAATGCAGAAAGTTGAGAACGTAGGAATTGTATTTTGTTCCTCAAACACTTACCTCATTTCTTCTCCCTTATATGGTTATTTATTATTACTTATATACCACTCGTACTGGATCTTTTCCTACTACTTTCCTCGTTGAAAATTTGCAACTTTGTAACCGTTGGACAGAGCCACATTTCCGTTGTATTCAAAGTCATGTACCACTCAGAAATGAATGACTAACGCTCTTCTAAGAGCTTCTACTGCCAAATTTCGTTTGGGCTACTACGTAGAATCCACTGCACAAAGCTTTCACACCTTTATTTTGTGCAATCCCATCTCTCAGGCAGACCGTTTAAACGTATTTCGCGTAAGCTTGTGCGTTCAGTATTTACTGGAATGTTGAACGGTCACTGTATAGAGCACTTAAATTTCAATTGCATATATTTTACAATTAATAAAATCTCTGATTTCTCTTAAATATCTGAAATCTGAATCGCTATGTTCGGCATTTTCTTAGTATGTGATTTCAAGAATGAATTCTGTGAGTGGACGATGTGACGAGATGTGTAGAGATTTTTTGCCTTTCCTGCAATGAACACCCAATGGAAACACAAAGGCTATAAATGGAATACGGAATCACTTTCTTTGTTTCCAGCCACTTTCTATTGGTTCATCAAGGTTGCATTACCACACAAATGTGTGGACGAAGAGAAAATGCATATCAATTAAGATGAGTTTCGACAAATTGCCTACTCATATCCAAAACATCCGCGTCCAAACCAGCAAAATTAATAAACTAACTATCTATAAATTTAGAGAAAAACCTATAGCAGGGTGTGGAAATGAAACCACAGCAAACCCACTGCTCAAACCGCGCTTTATGGCTGCGCTCGCGTCGAGGATTGAACCCATTGTTTACGCTCTCTTTCTCGGGAGGATGCTAATGCTGTGAATTAATATCCAATGCAGAACGAATGCGCAATCCGCGTGACACTGCGACGCGCCGCAGCCTGTGGGGGCGTGTCGCCGCGGCGCCGCGGACACGAGCCTGGAGGGGAGGGGCGGGGCGGACGCGGGGGTGGAGGCGAGGGTGAGGGAGGGGATGAAGGCGAGGACGGGGACGTGACGTAGCTGGAGGTGTGATGTTCGTGGCGCGGCGGGGGAGTGAGCGGGCGGAAGAGAGGGCGATGCCGGCGTGCAGGTGAATGGTGATGACAGGGCTGCTGTAGTGGGTGGGACGGAGTGGGGTGGGACAGGAGAAGTGTGGGGCGGGAGAGGTGTGAGGACGTGGTTGTGGGGAACGGCAAGGAGGGAGGAGAGAAGGGCGAGGGAGGGGCTGTAGCAGGTCGGGTGGGTGGGGTCGAGGCGGGGCTCATGCTCTTGTGGCGGGGTGGGAGGGGCGGGGCGGGGGTGGGGTTGGGTGGAGGCGGGTGGACAGTTGCGCTTGCAGCGTGTCAGCGTGCGCAGACACGACCACGCCATGCCGCTTCCAGCTGCCATCTTTCAAACAGGGGTTCCCAATTAAGCGCCAGCTCGCGAGCATCAATCACAGTTACCAAGAGTAATTGATGGACTTTATGTAAAACGGGTGAAAAACCAAATCTGGGAAGTGTTCGTGACTCTGACTCTACTAAAATCTTTAAATTTATAGAAAAAATATACGCTTAATTTATTTATATTAAATATATACGTTTGCATCTACATAAATAAGAGTTAAAATTACGTGAGGTATTTTAATAATAATAATAATAATAATAATAATAATAATAATAATAATAATAATAGTGACTTTATTTATGCGGTGAGACTCGCGCCACCAGGCCCGCACTTCCGCCTAATCATGTCTTACATAATTTTATAGATAAAAACTAAAACAATATTCAGAGATACATTTAGTAAATGGAATAATATACAACTTATAGATGTCTTGCCCATGGGCTCATAAAAGCCAAGGAAAACAACATCCATACATTTGCGTTAAGCGGCCGGGCAAAACAAGGGAAAACAAAGTAAATGTGCATGCCCTTCAACATTGAGCAACATAAATAAAATATTTTAAATAATTAATAAAACAAACGTTATTGACACAGGAAAACTAAAGGGGTGTCCGAAAATAAATTAAGTAATATATTAATTTAGCTATACGCATCGAATGTTAATAAATCTCAAATACATTAAAGATAAAATAACAACGAAAACTATAAGACACGAACACCTGGCCAGAACAGGCGCATAAGGCCGATTTTAATTTACAACGTCATGTACAAAACGAAAGACACCTTCAGTCTAATTCAATAGAAGCTACTAGTAGATAACACCAAACCTTTCTAATCTATAATACACTTAGTTTAAAATAATTAAACTATTGTTAATTAAATTAAAGTAACTTAAGAAATTATAAAGAGAAAAAACTGTTAAAATGCGATATAAAATATTACATTTACCTTACAATTTTGAATAATTTAGTACACACTTTCACATCATACAATATCAGCTCATAAAAAAGTATTTAAATTTTTTTTGAATGATCACAATATTTTACATTTCCTAACATTTACTAAAAGCCATTTCCACTCTTTTGTCATTGCTACTAAATAAGATTTATTGTAAAAATTTGTGTTGCTCTTAGAAATACCGCAAAGCAAGGATTTTTTATTATATAGACAAACTATGAAACATTGTTCGACCTTTCAAGTTTAATATTGTGATTTTCTATGTAGTGTCCCTATGTGTGATCATATAAGTTCTGATATTATTTTGAAACCTAAGACATGCATTTTTAACTCTTTGTAGAGCATCAGCGGTTGATTTCTTTACGTTACCGTAAACAATATCACCGTAATCAAGTAGGGGGAGCAAGAGGCGTTTTACTTGTAAATCTTTGGTTTTGGGTGAAAGAACTTGTAAGTATATATGAGTGAGTACATTGAAACGTACACTTTGAGGCAAGTGTTCCGAGCATGAACTTCAAATTTAGGAATTTATCGATGGTCAGACGGAGACTTTAACTTGAGAACAGAGAGGAGCAGTAGCTTTGTCCACTATGATATGAGGAATATTTATATTTTGAAGTGCTATATAAGACCGACAGAAGCCAAGTATTGAGATTTTAGTGGGTTTAGCTAAAGACCGATTTTCACTGACCATTCAAGTAAAGAGGCTAAATCATGATTTATTGTACTAACTAAATGAGCCATTTTAGAAGGTTTCCCGCTGACGTAAATCTGTAAGTCGTCTGTACATATATGATGACTGAACAGTGATAGCACAGACGGGATTTCATTTACATAGATCAGGAAGAAAAGTGTATCTAGTACGGAGCCCTGTGGCACTCCACGGAAAACTAGTTTAGGTTACGAGAAACTATTTTTAACAACTACGATCTGCGGTCTATTAATTACTAACTTAAAATACACAATAAGGTAGAATCAGAAAAACCGAGGCATTTATATTTTGGCAGACTCACGCCATGGTCTATTGAATAGAAGGCCTTGCTGTAATCTAAAAGCGTTAGCGTTGTTACATTACCTTCACCAAGGACTGACAAATGTCTTTGGTGACTTAGCAAAGCCGTTTGCGTACTTTCCCTAAAACCAGATTAAAAGTTATTGTGAACAACATTTATGGAGATATCCCTGTCTATTTGTTGACGTACAATTTTGTCGAGGGCTTTGGATTATGTTGGTAATATACTGATAGGTAAACTATCATCTCAAGAAGGTGCATATGATTCCCAACTAGTGTAAATGCCTTTTCTTTAATAATAGGTCCATTGGATGTGCAGTGTATAAAATAAACATTTAGGTAATTTAAGGCATTTTCTAATGAACTGTGGTTTGACTCATGTTGGCAAATTCCTAAGCTTCTTAACGTGTTCTATACTTCTTTATTACTACCATTTGTTTGGAAAAGATTATGATAATAACAGACATTAGCGTTTTTGACTTGATACTCCTTCTCATTCTCATCAATATTAGTAGCTTTAAAATGGCTGTATGTAAGAATTTTCCAAATGAACTTTTAACTCATTTGTAACTTTAACTCATTTATATTAGGTAAGAAAAATAATCCTTTGTTTTTACCCGAACAACCAGCCCCTCACCCAATTTCAGCCCCGCTCCCAAGAAGCCGTTAACACATATTATTCCTATATAAATAACACAATGTGGTTTTTACTATTTTTGTCAATATCTCTATTGAATTCATTGTACGTTACTCTAAATATAAATTAATAAATAAACATACATTTTAAATTCATCATAAGAGAAAAATTTATTATAAGAAAATATTAAAAGAGCTGTGCTCTATAATGTAGCCCAGTTCCATAGAATAATTCTGATAGCTGGAAGGGCGTCACGTCACGAGAATTTGTGAAAAATCTACAATTAGAAACCCTGAAATTTAATCTCTGAAATAAAATATCGAGCCGAATAAATCAATCAATTAAAACTTTAACACACTCTCATAAAATGTGTCTGCTGCCCTTGGTTCCGTTACAAGGCAAAGCAGGCATCAAAGTGAGAGCCCGTGCAGTGGATGTTTGCATGCAAGAGATTCCGTCTCACCTTCTGCGACCATGAAAACAGGTGATGCTACAACAATATACACTGTATTGTGCTATTTTAAATGAATGGGTAGTATTATACAGCTAGCTGGACCGGTGCAAATATTTTGCACATTTGAACTCGAGAGAGATTCAATTGCGCTACGAATTTCCACGGCAATCGCTCTGTTGCGATTGCAGCTTAAATGTAGGTGAGTTACGTAGTAGAGTGGCAATGAAAGGTGTCCAGAGCAAACTGGTGGTGCTACAGAATGCTACAAACTTTCTCTAGTGTAGTTTACCTTTGTGTGGACTGGCTTTACGGTATTGCCCCTTCTTCTTGCTAGCTGCCATCTATCTTCGCTAAAAGTTTTTTTACATTTTCACATTTTTTCGATTTCCTAATAGAGGAACCGAAATATAACTTTAAGAATATTATCTCGTCATAAATGGTAATTTTCGTGCACATTTTTTATAGCGTTACTATAAATGCGAAATGTGAATCTCTTTTTCACAGGAATCTATTGAGTTTTCGAAAAACTTCATTTGAAGTCTCTTGAAGCACTTTTACTCACAAATGCAGTAGTATTTACAAATTGCTGGACTGAGCATACTAACGGGATGAGAGATATTCCAAAAAATATATGTTTGTGTAATTTTGATAAAAATCGAGCAATATGTCGTTTATGTCATGTTATAGAGCACATTTAGCCCTATCCATACTCAAACTTTTTAAAGAAAAAATTTGGAGATATTTTTGAGAAAATTTTGTTTTTGCTATTTTTTAAATTTGCAAATATTGCACACACTATTACACGACAACTACTAAAATTTGCAAAACAATCTACATGACCTTAATGGAAGAACTATTTATACACAAAAAATTCATTTGAAGGAAAAATCTCTGGCTTCAATTTTATAATTGCAGGAAGACGCCGAAAAAAATCAAAATTTTGCGATTTTCAAAAATTTAGAGCTTACCGTGAAAATTGGACCTATGTCACCTTTATACGTGTATTTTACTCTATTCTTACAAAGAAATGAAAGCAAAATTTGGAGCCGTTTTTCAGAAAATGTTGATGTCCTTGGGGCTTTATGTAAAGTACCTCCAAATTTTAAAGAATGCTTTTTAAATTTCGATGTTTCAACTAGAGCCAGATGGACAGGAGTTTCTTCGATTTGGAGAAGATGGTACCCATGGTTTAGGCGCTATTAGTGTTCGCAGACGGACGGACAGACGGACATCGGTGGTCTTGAAATAAACCACTTTTTCGGTGTCAGGAGACCCCAAAACGTTTATTTCCGTTGAAATCTTAAAATCGATTTTCCGCAGCATTACATAACTTTCTCTATACTACGTATATTACTCCATATATACGTACGTATACGAGAAAATGAAAAAATAATTGAATAAAACTGCAGCTTAAACTGAACTTGTAGTTTTAAAATAGAAACAATTAAACATAACTGTAGCAATTGTATTTTGTTCATGGAAATTGTTTCCATATTTCACTATTACTGGTTATTTGAAGTTAAATTATTAACGAATTATACAAATCATTCTGCATTACAATGAATCATGACATCCTTCAGTACAAAATGAATAATGGTTGAAAATTATACAAATGTTACTTTTATTGCGGTTTTCTTATTTTACGAAAATGAAAGGTGACTGGCAAAATGACGCGAAAGGTAAACGCACTGCTCTTCTCTACCAGAGATGCCATGATATCCTGTCCTGTGGTTTCAAACCTACTCTACCATATGCTAGCAGTACGCTATTTATCGTTTCGCCCCTTAGAAATTCTTGTAATGATCAGAATGAAGGAATGAACGCAAATTTACTCCATTATTTTAGTAATTTATTATTATTCTAATATCTCGAAACATTAAATAAATTTTAAACGTAACGTTCTCAGTTTCTATTATCAAATTTTAAGTGTAATACTTGCACACAATCCATCGATTATTCTTACTGGACTATTTATGTAGTTTTTTTCTTTCAAACTGTACTGCAAAACTACTTGTAATACAAAATAATGTTGTAACTAGGATATTTTGTTGTTTTTTGTTTGATAATTATATTGACTTTTAATCTGCAAAGAGGATTGGTCCTATTGATTAGCACACAGATTTATTCATCTCAGTTTTTTATTTAACATTAGCGAACGTATGTCTACAAAAAGTAAAACAGCATTTTGTACTTTCGCTTAATAAAATTAGGAGAAAGAGTTTCAGTTCACTTTTCAAATTGTAGACCCTGTTTTTTTCCAAACACCTGTCGGGAATAAGAGAAATTTAGTAACGACGAAACAAAACGACATCGTGAAGATCAAGATCACAGGGATAAAATCTAGCAACATTGCCAAAAAGGACGTCATCTCATCTACATTTCTGAAAGTTTAACAAGCACTTTTTCCACAAACAATTCCCTCTGAAAATAACTTCCTGTTCAAATTTGAGACTGACAACTTGTACCTCAAGCAACCAAGCAATATTATTGCATTTGTTTAGAGAGCGCGTTTCACTTTACTACTTACGGTGTTTTCAAGCACTTTCTGTCAATTTATTCGTAAAATCAGTAATTACAGATCTGCGTTAACACAAAATCCTTTCTACACTGCATTGCATTGCATTTATAAATTACATCAATTTACTCTTCAATATATCTTTATACACTCCAACTTCACATAAATTTTAATAGAGTTTGAATCTCTTAAAATCTATTAAGACCTAACTATGCGACCCACACATTTGATCCTAAAACTCATCACATTTAGTGGAATGAAACTACTATCACCAAGGCACTTGAACAATCCATAAAACAACCTCACCGAACCAATCGAATCACAATTAAATCTCGCGACTCGCTCTAAAATAAGCGACCGTAATCAGTAACCGTACTAAGCGCTGTGGCAACGAAACGGAAGCCAGTACCAGCGTTTGTATAGTAATTTTTATCACCAAGGCACTTGAACAATCCATAAAACAACCTCACCGAACCATATATATAACGAAAAAACGTTCAATTTAGAAATGCACACATCAAAATAAAGATATATATATATATATATATATATATATATATATATATATATATATATATATATATATCTTTTTTCATATAATATTAATAAGTCAAGAATAAACCCTAAGTAATTAAATATAAGATTTTTTGATTGATATGTTTGAAAAAGATTAATGTATGGTTTTCCTTTTTCCCAAAAAGGGGAAAAAGAACTTGATATGAACGAAACAACGATGTAATTTCCCTTCTGAAAAGACAACTGTATGTTAAAACTGAAACAACCCCAATTGCCCCCGTTTTTTTTGAGTCGAAGCTATCTGTTTTTTGCCCTCCCCCCCTCTCAACTTGACATCTGTCATCTCGTTTTCCCGATCCGACTGGTATTCCCCTTTCTTACACCCGGGGGAATTCCATTAACCTCCTCACCCTCAGATATCCCCCAAAAGTTAATTTATAGGCTAATTTCGCTGGTACTTTTATCGGCGTGTAAGGTCATTGAAAAATTGATTAGTGATTCCAGATGCGTCAACTACCAAGGTCATTAGGGCCTTATGTGGGTGATGGATTTTCGGTGAGGGCCCTGCGGCAATTTCAACCTGGCAGAATGGGGGAATTTTCCCATTTAATATCCCCCAGGCACCTTTTCCAGCGGGATGGGTTAAGCCCCAACGGGAATCCGACATATGATAGTTAGTATGCAAGTGTGTGTGTGTGTTTTTAAAGGGGATGAGGATAGAAAAAAAGAGGAAGGACAGATTACGCGAAGTCCGTAGCCCTTTGTCATTTCCCGGGAAAGCTCGTTGTAATCTGTGAACATATCTGGGAATTGTTGTATGTTTTTTGGCTGAATTTCCTCAGTTTTACAAAAAGGGGATCTTCACAGTTATCGTTCGGGAAAAAAAGGTTTGGAAGGATCAAGGTATAGAAGGTTAGAGGACAACAAGCCTGCACATCAAAACCCAAGTTGTAGTCATTCATTTCTGGGGGTTTTCCCAAAAGCTTAGTGTATATACCCGTGAACCTGTCCCATGTTTTGGTGACAAAAACCCGGGCCCGATCTTTCCCGATTATTTGAGATGATTATGAAAAACCAAATAATTTAATGACTCACCAAAACAATAATCTTTATTAATAAAGGGACTTTATGTAAAAAATGTGTTTGAATTTGAACATCTTCTCGGGGAATTCAATACTTTCTTTTTTCCGTGCAACAATGTCCCAAACTTTCTATATTTTTAAAAATTTTTTAACCTCAACTCATTATTCAACTTTTTTGATATTAAATACTATTTCCAAAATATTTAAAAAAAATTTTTAATTTTCTGATTAATATAATGGTTTTTTCTTTTTTTGAAATATTTATAATTAAAAATTTTATTTTCACAAAAAAAATTTAATGTCTTTTTATTTTCTTAATTTTTCTTACCATATACATTAGTGGATGAGACTTTGAAAATATAGAAGAGAAAAATAATAAATAATATTTCATACGAAAAAATTCAAAAATATTCACTAAAAATTTTTTTTGTGTTTGGGGTGGGTGTTGAAAGTCTTGTTTGAAGGTTTCTGAAAAAAACGTATTTCTGAGATAATTCAAAAAAAAACCTTTGAGATTGAAAATTACTTAATTAGAAATCATTTAATGCACTTGCATTCCAAATGTATTCATTCATAAAGTAAACCTAATATAAATGTTTAAAACATGAAATTTAAATCTAGTGATACAAAAACTGCAGAAACATTTTCATTAGTGACGGTTATGTTAAGTTATAATACTGTAATTGTGGTCTATTTAAAACATCTCAGCCAGCGCTAATAAAACTCTTACCAATCTTTCTGCATTAAATGAAAACTAATCCCTTTTTAAAACTAAATATTAAAATATTTTGGGGCCCTTTATGATATTTTTTTTAAAAGTTAACGCTTTGGTATGCTCCCAAAAGTCAAAATATCTGTTTTAAATTAAAAGGGCTGCGACATCAAGTAGGTCAACGCAGAATATAAATTAAGGTGCAAATCCTGCTTACGGTTACTGTTCAATCTCGCGATCAAATTCGCTACCAAAGTGCAGCCCCTAATTGCCTTCTATTCACGCGGCCACCGGGCGGTCACATGCTTTCGCCAACCCTCACAGAGCATTCCAGCACGCAGCCGCGTACTGAAATAAAGCCCAAAATACAAATGGGCAATAAAATCATTTACGCGGAGTGTCTTCACGCGGGCCTCTTTCTCACGGCTCCATCACCTCCGCTGTAGCACGCTCTTTCAAAACAAACTCCTCTTTGAGCCTCCGTCGTATGTAACATAACATCGTATGAATGTGCGTATGCTAGGCTTGTAAATAAGTGTAAATACAGACAAGTATGAATGAGTGAGTGAATGGAAATAAAATTAGCTAGATTTTACATACAAGAAACATTTAAAGACAATTAAAAGGAAGAACGCAATCTTAGGTTGCCGGCCAAAGTGCCGGCTTCATCCATAGGTTAAGTTAGTATGAAGTTAGTAAGTAAGCTCTGCCCTCTTCTCTGCCGCAAAAGCCATCGAGCTGCGGCGCATGTATACCGTACAATGTAATAAACTACCGCTCCGCCAGGGCTTAAATTACAGTTATTACTTAGAGAGAGGAAACCCACTGGGCACCTCACAAGGAATCATCTAAATCAGCAAATTGGATGTAAAATACATGTTTAGGAAATCTATTTTTTATTCTGGTGGGGCGTATGGGTGCGTTGCCTAAATTGTAATTGGATAGTTGTGTAATTGTTGACATATTATTGTAAAAATTATTGGATAACTTGGTGATGTGACTACCGCTCCGCCAGGGCTACTGACGAGGGGAAAACTGCAAAACTGCGCGCCTCCGTCCGCCGCGAGCCCTGATCGCCGCTCCCCGGCGCCGCCCTGGCTGCAGGCTAAGAAGTCATTAGCAAGGGCTGTGCCCACCCCAGCGGGCGGCCGGCTTTCACGTTCCCATCGTTTCACTACCTGCCACCGACCGCAAAAAGTACAGAAACGTTTCTCAGATTCACTACGTGCCTACCCCGCCAATACAGCACTATTAAGACATCTCGCCGACAAAGAAATGCACATCGACAACGCGGACGCACCCGCACCGATATTCCTTCACTATCTGCAAGTCAAATGCCGCGATTCCCGTGAGAACAAAACATTCAAAGAACAAACGGTGGCCGCCATCGCAGGCACCTCACGTGACACCGCCCTAGCATCCGATCGCCGCCAATGTGACGGTCCTCTCCCCGGGGACCGAAGACGCATACCTCAAACAAGAAGTTTTTTTTTCATGTTTCCCCTCCACATTAACCCTGAGGAGGCGGAAATTTATTTAGTTAATGGTGTACTAATTATGCTGCTGCCTTGCGGCTTAAGCAGCTAAGGGAGAGGTAAAGAAAAAGCTAATGCTAACTAAAGCTAACTTAATTCTAGCTTAAATCTAACTTAATAATTATGATGTAGCACTTTGGCATACTTAATTTACACGAAAAATGTTATTGTTATTTTTTTTCTTAATTCTAAATGTTTTTGTGTGGTTTTCTATGTGGTTCTTTTACTAGTTTATTTTTCGTTCACGCATCATTCATTCATTATATACATAACCATTCATTCATTATTTACATAACCATTCATTACATAAACATTCATTTCATAAACAAGTCTATGGCGTCTCACCGCCTCACCAAAGGTTCAAAGCCAATGTCAAGTGACTCTCCCTTCCAAGGCCTCAGTAACACCCCCAATTAATAAATACTGCAACTTCGCTCCCACGAGAGAGCAGAAAAAATAGAACAGAACAGAGGAGACCAACTCAAACACAATTGACACTATCACTCATTATTCAACTAATCATCTATCAAGAATGGGGGAGTGTAGCAATACTCGCTCCACGAGGGTACCAATGCTCGCTAGGCAGACAGCCCGGGAACGTGTCGGCTGATCCTGCTTCGCCTATCAAGGCTTCATCAGTCAACCAGCATGGTCAACAGACCGCTACCTCTAAATTCGGACCGGGAGCGGTAGCTCAGTGCATCAACTGATGCCACTGCTGCGCCTCTGACCGGGAGGTCCTAGGTTCCCACTCCCCACGGCGGCAGGATTTTCGACACTAGCTTTTCAGCTAGGTCGAATCCATCGGTAGTTTCCGTGGTTTCTCCGATCAACACCAGGCGAATGCCGGAGCAGTACCGTACCAAACGGACCACTCGCGATCTTTCCTTCCTCTTCCTTGTCCTATCCTCTCCCTCTTACACACACACACTTACACTAACATGCACTACACTACCATATATTCCGGGAGGCCGGTCGGGAGCTTAGAGCTTGTCCCGGCTGGGGCGGTGCCCCGCTGGTGGGAGCGTCCTGGTTAGGGGGAAACCCCCCTAGCCGACGGTAGGTCGGCGCCGGATCTCGCCATCCAGCGGGGGAAGATCACCGCCATCTCCCGAGAAAAAAAATGCACCACACTAACGGGACTAATGACAAAAGCAGTTGACGCCCCCGGGAAACACGAGAAAACCAACCAAACCAATCTAAATTCGCCACTCGCTGAATCTGACGCTACTGGCCGAATTTAAAAAACTCCGCCACCAGCTCCGGTCAAGTGAGTCCGCACCCATTCCGTTCGCACCGCCGAATTGCGTGCAAACCTCAGCTCCGGCCTCCCCACACTCAGCCAGTGATTTGGGTTGATGCCTGCAGCACAACAAACCGTAAGTAAAGTAAACTTCAGAAAGAAGAGCACTCATAAACTTTATAAAGTTTCATTAGTCCTCCGGTTTACTACTCACTAAAAATCTATTTGTATTTACGCAAACATTAAACTTCAATTTATTATTGCTTATTGATTTTCATTTATCCAAAAGGCAAACAACCCGTTCTGATCCCGTATGTAGTCGCACTTGCAGCATGGACCTCCCAATTTTGTTGCATCTTCTCAGTTCCCCGCTAGCGTTTTTCCCACCCCACGAAGACACGTCTTGCTGTAAACAAATTGTTTGTGATCAAGAGCCAAAAAATGTGAATTACAGGACGTGGTATATGAAGTAATTTACCACATATCAGAACAAGATCAGAACATTCAGAACATTCAGAATCAAGTTCAGAACATATCAGAACAAGAAAAAGATGCACCTTTTGTGCATCAGAGCCATACAACACACATTTTTACGGCAAAAAATTAGTTTTTTTGCTGCAGTGGTTCAAGTCTTACTCTTTATTATGACAGAAGTGTACGAGAAAGTAAAAATTTAAAAATTACGTGTTTTTATATAAAAGTTTTATTCAAAACTGTTCTCTTGTCACTAATATTCATTTGCATTTGTTCTATCCTTACAAAAATTAGATTTTTGAACCGCTATGAGAACATTTTGTTTATCGATCTTTATAATATTCCGAATATCACTTTCTATTTAAAACACTTTTCCTCTCTTTAAAAAAAATTGGACTTGCGCCAATTTTATAAGCTACTACATTCGAGAAAAATTTAAAAATGATTTGGTTTCGAGCCGTTTTAATAATCTTATATATTGCCGTTTCTGAAGAAATAATTACACAAAACTTAGATTTTGTAAACATTTAGAGGGGTTTTTTGGCATTTTTATAATATTGAATTTTTTTAAATTTCCCATTTAATAGGTAATTATTACATTTG
The DNA here is from genome assembly GCA_964035755.1 of Teleogryllus oceanicus. Classification (NCBI taxonomy): domain Eukaryota; kingdom Metazoa; phylum Arthropoda; class Insecta; order Orthoptera; family Gryllidae; genus Teleogryllus; species Teleogryllus oceanicus. The sequence continues at coordinate 82,369,852 of CAXIVR010000002.1, read as the reverse complement.
TAATTACATTACTTGTTAACAAATGTAGTAGGCTGAAGGCCTTTAAGCCGTTACAATACCTCATCCCACCGCGTTGTAAGATTTCGAATTCTCCCACTCACTCCGTATGGTCTCTCCATCGTATCAAAGCCGCGGAAAAGAGACCATAATGTACGGCTGAGGAAAAAAGTTCTGAAGGGGGAAAACCTGCCGTGAGAAAACGAGTACCTGCAAATCTACAATTTTTTCTAAGTTATTTATTTTTTCTTGGCGCAGACGTTCCCATTCCCCTTTCCCGGCCTTTGGCCTCATCAGCACCTGATATCAAACAGCGCCTCAGAAAATCGCCCGCACCATCGTCTCCGCGCTTACTTCTTTGTGAAAAGACCTAAAGTACTCATTTAACTATTTGACGGTTTGCTACTTTGTTTATAGATTTTTCTTATCTACTTATCAATTTACAAACTTATTGATGATTAACTTAATCATTGCTTACTTATTAACTTATTAATTGCCACTCCAATCTACGTTCCGCTCATACTACTAACCAGTGGTGTTTTTCCATTCCTTGATTACCATTTCTCTAAATTGTCCGAACCTTTCTTAGACATGTTTCTAATTCTTTCATGAAGTGAGATCTATTATCACCTAAAATGTTCTGAGCGAGCGTTTTTTATTTTAAAATGTTTCTTAAATCGTTCTCTATTTCTTAGACATGTTTCTAATTCTTTATTTAATCGGTTTTCATCACCAACAATTCATGTTCCATGCTAATTCCGCACTTCTATGACCCTAATATCCATTATTGCATATCGAAATGACTTCGTATATGTACAGTAATCAATCATACTTTTAACTATCATCTGGTTTCTTCTTGTTTCAACGATGTATTTGTGTATTTTCTTGTGAAGAAGCCACGTATCTCCTATCAGCAACTGTTTATACAACATTCTAGCATCCTCTCCCCATTATCATTCCTTGTTTTCACCACTCTGTATTTCTCCATACTACTCTTCCCTTTTCACGCATCCAATCCTATGCGAGCATTCCAGTCTCCCATTATCACCACATGATTATCCATCCATTGTGTTTGTTCTATTAATCCCCAAATTTTGAATTAATTTTTCCCTTTTCTATTGCATCTGTATCTTCGGGTGGTGCGTATATACTAAACCAAACACTTTCCTTTAATTTTATGTTCACTCTCGTAATTATTGCACTTCCCAATTTATCACTCTCTTATTAATTTACGAGTTCACGATAATGCCTACACCCCCAACTGCCCTTGATTTAATATCCACTCTACTGTATCTCATTACATACCCTTTATGCAATTCCACTTCTCTTGCTCCCTTATTTTTAACTTCCCTAATCTCCAAAATCTTTAAATTGTACTTTTCCATTTCTTCTACTATTTCCAATTATTTTCTGTTATTGTGAAATATTTCATATGCCTTCATGCCAATTCCTTTTTTTTAACCGCTCTAAGAGTAAGTGGGTGATTGGCCCTACACCACTCCCAGTTGGGGTGACCTTTGGCCAAATCAGGTATTCCCATTACAGAAGGCATTCTGGTGTTTTAATGGCGTTTACATGTAGGCATAGGTAAACCCTGACCAGGCCCGTCAGAAATTTGACCCTAACCATAGTTATCTTGTATTACAATTTATTCAGTCGAATTTTCGCTATATCTCTTCTTTGGGGTTTTCATCTCTATATCCCGTATTGGAGATTACATAGTCAATTTTTTTTAAAGAAGATAGAGTTAAAAAGTTTCTTGTTCAAGTTTTAAAAGTAATAAACTTAAGTTAAAAAATTTTACATTTTCCACGATGCAAGGAAAAATAATTTAAGTAGATTTTTCACAATTTATCGAAGATATTTTTTTCTTTGTCTATTCGCGAATTTACTTGAAGATATTCTCTTTCCTTCTCCCCGCCCTCTCCCCTTTTCTCTGTCATACACACACACACACACACATTTTTCCCTGGAGTGTTTTCTCTCATCTCTAAAGCTGAGGCATCTTGCATTACATCTCACCTTCAGAGATCACATCCCCAGCAACAGGACCGCCCTCCACCTTTTGGCCTAGAGGGGAGAGTGCGCTCCAGAGACAAGCGTAACTAGAGCTTGAGCCACGTGGGGCGCTCTTGGAATCTGCTGCTCTTAACAAAATTACGCACATGGCGGAATGAACCTGTTGACGCTTACATTTATCAGGATGCAAACGTACGTCACCGTGTTAGAACTAGCAGAGAGAGGATTTATAAGAGTTTGGTGAAGGAGACGGTGTTTACTTTTCCTCTCCCTCTCTTTTCCTCTCCCTCTCTTTTCCTCTCCTTTCCTCTCCCCTCTTTTCCTCTCCCTCTTTTTTCCTCTCCCTCTCTTTTCCTCTCCCTCTCTTTTCCTCTCCCTCTCTTTTCCTCTCCCTCTCTTTTCCTATCCCCCTCTTTTCCTCCCTTTTCTTCCTCTCCCTCCCTTTTCCTCTCTGTCTTTCTCTCCTTCTCTTAACCCACTTCCTTCCTTTCGTTGCCTTCTAGGGGCAAATAGGGCACCTAAACCCCCTCCCCTGAGCCCGCCCCCGCAGCGCGCGGCGAGTGGCGTGGCATCGCATGGCACGTGGCGCCGGCCAGGCATCGGGCCGCGGGACAAAGCGCAGCCCCAAATAACGAACTCATAATGGCGCGCCCGGCACAATGGGCGTTGGCGCCGCCCGAGACACCCGATCTCAGCGCCATCGATCTGACACCCCGCCCCCCTCCCCGCCCCGCCCCGCTCCGCCCCGCCCGGCCCCGCCTCGCCCCGCCCCGCCGCGCCTCCCGGCGCCTAAGCACTCGGCGCACGGGAATACAGCGCGGCCACGCCCCCTTCTGCATTTCGTATTTCATTCAGATTTAAATATTTGTGAATGTGTTCACAAATACACGGGAGAGGAAGTGAACACTTAAGTTCTAAATTCGGAAGTACGCAACTAATTTAGTTCATATTCAGATATATTTCTTTACGTCGCTTTTTAACAACTTGGTCTTTCAGGATCACTGTGATGGCTTTAACTGTAGGAAAAAAAAAGTTACGCAAACAAATACACATAAACATCCTGCCCTAGGTTGAATTCAAACCTGCCACCCGAGGCATCTACAGTCTTTCAGCTTTAGCGACCAGGCTGGCACTAAAATTCTGAATTCATGTTGGGGTAAAAATTGGCAGATGAAATACTGTTTCTTTAAAAAACAACAAGGTGTAGATTGTACCAGAGGCGTATCTAGGTATGCGGCGCCCTAGCAAGCAGAGTTTGGGGCCTCCCAAGAAACTTCATAATTGGGGTTTTTTATTTTTAGCGGAATATACTCTACTATGAATAAAATTTCGATTATTTTAAAAAATGTTCTTAAACAATTTTATATCGACAAACAAGTTAACTGTTTTTGAGATTCATGAATTAAGATAATAAAGTGAAAATAATTCATGTTTAATAATATTTATTTTCGTTCATTTTAAAAAATTTAGACAACATTGTTACTATTTAAAAAATATATTATTACGACTCACATTTAATAACATAACAATTTTTAGTAGTCTAGAAGTGCACTTTTATTGATTTTACTGATTAGAATTCGTCAATGACAGAATCAAAGTTCATTTTCTCCGTTTCTTCTCTTTCAACACTCAACAGAGCAAGATCACACAATCGTTTTTGCCCCATTGAAGCTCTTAAATACAATAGTATCAATTTTAAATTACTGAAAGATCTCTCACAGCTTGGAATAGAGACGGCAATAGTTAACATAATTTGAAGAGCAATGCGAACATTCGGAAAAACGCTCTCGCCGCCATATTCAACAATGAATTGTAAAAGTTCTTCAGGTCTTCATATTTTAATATGAGATCGAACTGATAGTAGCATTCGGCAATATATAATTTCTTCGTATAGCTGCTCTCCATCAACATCGCTGCTGTAGAACGTGGCGAAGTTTTTACACTTTGTATTGATTATTTTTGTATCCCCATTATAACACAGACCTTCAATGTCGAGCAAGAAGCCAAATTTTTCGTCAGTATCTTGTAAGCGGTAAATCTTCCATTCATTTCGCTATACAGATGGTCAACCGTTGCCTTCATGACTCTTTCAATTTCCTGTTTGGCTGTTAAAGTAACGTCATCTGATGATTATCCAGTCTTATGTTTCTTTCGTCTTAATCGTCGTTCAATTGGTACATCCCATTCTTGACAGAGTTTAAGTCCCTTTTCCAGTGATTCAGTTATCAATACTTCCCTTTCATCAAGAAAATAATTTTGAAGAGCTTTTAAATCTAGAGCGGCATCGTGAAAATTTATTTTTATCCTGAATATTTTTGAACACGATCAATTTTGAGCGGCATTTTAATAAGTAATTTATTCCCAAAATCCTTGTAAAATCAGAAAATCGTAAGTTAACATTCGAGGGTTGGGAATCACTCCTTGTGTCACTGGTTTCGTTTGAGTTATCAGTCATGTTTTGGAGAACTTCAAGGATTTTGTTAAGGAAATTGTTTATAGGTTTCACAGCTTCTACCCGTGCACTCCATCTGGTTAAAGAATCCGACTTGAATGTTAAATATAACATGAAAGACAGATGTATAATTGGTAATGGGGTTTCAATTTAGTAAACGACTACTTTCTAAGCACATTAGTTCACTTTTAATAAAAAAATATAGGTAATTGATAAACATGTGTCAGATGAATGTATACACAGAAAATTCTGTTTATCTCATTGAAAAAACGTAAAATATATCACGAACATTGCCTTGAAATTTGTTAAATGCAAAAAATAATCTCGTTTCACTTTTTTATACGAAAACATTTACATCACTTTTTAAAGCCGTTGATGGATATCCCAAATCATCCGTTTTAACGCAGGATACATACATATTCCGCAGCAATCCTTGCTTACGGCGTGGCAACACGCGAACATAAAAAACCCAATGGGCGTACGGAAAGCCAATTAGCTGCTTCCACGTTGCCAAACAACTCGCATCCGTAGCAGAAAGTGGCTACTAATTCTTGCTCGGAAACGCATTCGTTTGAAAAAATATGGCGCCCGCAACGATGCATCCAATGAATAACGCGTTCGCGCCCTCCTAACTCTCATGTCCGCCGCTGCGGCGCGGAGCGCTCCCGACGCCCGCGTGAACGTTACTCAGAGGGAGGCTGTGGTCGATCGCACTGTGGCGGGTGGGTTCTTTAACGAAATGGAAATAAAACTGAGGATTATGATGATGGAAACCGGGATTTATGAATTGCGGAATTAATCAACTTCGTATCGCGTGTGTCGCGTCAATCAGTCAGTCTCCCAGAGCGACGGAGTCCAGATGCGCTGCTATTGGATAGTACTGACGAACAAATCAGGAATTTTGATTAACTTTTGTTTTACGAGTGCGATTTCGAGCTGCGATTTAAAATGTATTTATTGCGAGCGTCTGGGGAAGTGGAGAGTGTTTCAAATTGAGAACCAGAAAACTTGAGTTATATCTCTAAAGGTTAATTAGATTATTAATTCGAATAAAATCACTTTTTTTATTTCCCTTTTAAAGATTATGCATATTCTTCATTTGTGTGTTTCAAGCACATATGTGGAATAATCTGGATCTTAAAGGCATACTTTTTTATTTTTAAGATGATCAATTATTTAATTAACAATCTATACTACATAAACGTTTCTTCATTTATTTTAATTTTAAAAAGGGTGTACTATATTCCTAGCTTAAAGATAAATACATTAAATAAGCAAATGCAAACGACAATGTCAAACATTTTGAAAATATTCAATCTCAATGATCTAAAATACAAATTTTAGTTTCAAAAGAACATTAAAAAAATAGTTATTTTTATATTTGTATTAGAGTTATTTTTAGTCACAGCTGTAATAATTAGAGGCCTCGAACTGTACTTCATTCTGAAGTGTTTTACTTCATCTAAATGGAAAGGCAGTCTTCTTCATAAATTCAAAGGGAATTTTGAATAGTGCACTACGTCAATTATATATGAAAGGAGTATATACTGACTCAAATTATAAGTAAATATTAGAAAAATTCAAACATTGTGAATACAGCATAGCGAAAAAACTCTGATGAAATATGAATTCACATATTCATTGCAATACGTGTTGACTCATGGGGAACTTTTGATTTCTAACTTAACTAATCAGCATTGCTAGAGAATTGCATGTGTATTTCCGAATAAAAAGTTCAGTGTGTTATGTTACTCCGCTTCTCGTTAACTAACACAAAAGTTGTGTGGCGACCAGGGGAGTAAATTTACGTGATTGGAAAAACTTTTCGTGTTATACATTTTGTTATTTCTGTTTTAACGAGTTTCGTACTTCCACAGGTGCTAATTAACCACCACCATATTCCGCCTTACCAATTGGATCAACGATGAACTATTGAACCCATTTACCAATCGACAATCTGATCAACCCCAACCGATCTCCACAGCTAGGCGAAACTCAACCACTGTTTGGCAGAGAACAGCGGCGAGCTGCACTAATCGGCAGATTTCCAGGGTGACTTCGACCAATATCAGGCAACCCCCAGAGATGTTCCGTAACAAAAGGACCATGGACCGCGCGCTAGATTTGCTTCCTATTCCTTGACACAACCTCTCCCCGTACACATAATTCACACTTGTTTAGTGCACTACACTACCAATCTTGTGGGGAGCTCATAAGTTTTTCCAACTTGCGCAACAGTCCTGCTGGAAGAGAGCTAGAAAAGGAGCCGACATGAAGGTCAGTTCCACATCTCACGTTCCATCAGAGAGGAACCCTGCGTCCTTTGATTTTCCTGAAGCTTTTCCAGCTTCAGGGGATGTCGATTTCGACTATCAGCTCCGGGTACCCATTATGTCCCTCACAGGGACACATATTATCCTTTACGCTAGACCCACTTTCGAGCTCTTCGCTCTGTGATCAGCAGACTCACAAGGCCTTCCGCGCCAACACAGATAAGGCAAGGGACAAACATCCCTGTCCACGGCGGAACCGGAACCCGCGATCCTTCAGGCCGAGGCGCTGAGACGGCACACGCTCTATAGAACGATTTTCCTAAAGATGAGCCAAAGTGACAGTTCACGAAAACAAGTGAACATCACATGAATTTCAGAGAAGTATCCCTCCGCCGCGACAGCTGTTCAGTCACACCCCTTCGTAATGTGCTAATGGCTCCTGTGAAAACATCCCTACGAAGAAGTCTAAAGACTTTCGCTGAGGTATATGCACGTACGTGAGTCCGGGAAAGATTTACAGTTAATTACGTATGTGGAAAATCTCTTAATATGCTCTCACAATCAGTAAAAGAAAACTGCCACGAATGTAAAGAGAAAGAAAAATGATTTTAAGCCGGAAACCCAACCAAAAAAATAATTTCACGACTATATTTTTGTCGGACAATGACACTACAAAAGGAAGTGTCGAAGCCATTTACAAGTTAGCCAACTGCAAACGAACGATTGCGGGAAGGGAGTCTAATGGGCTCAAGGGCACGACGACCACAGAAGCTTCAGTTATGTTGCCAGCAGTAGCTGTCACTTTGGCTCATCCTTAGGAAAATCGCTCTATATCACTTCGGCCACCCACGTCGGCAGGAACACTGCCTCCTCCAGATATGTCATGAACTACATTTATGGAACTGCCCTCATGGTTAAGCTCATTGGTAAGCGTGCTCACTTTTTACAACGCGACCCCAGATTTAATTCCCGGTCGTGCAAGATTATAATGTGCGTTTTCCTTGCAATGTCTCATTATATGTTGCTGTGAGACAATGAGAAAACACACTTATGAGGTTGAGAAGACCAGAACATGGTATAAGGATGCCTACGTGCTACCCACACGTACTCTCATAACTCATCGCCGCGAGGTAGGGTCGCTGCTGGTAGGGCATGGGCCGTACGAGAGCAGTCGCGGTAAGGATATACAGACAGACACGTATAGAACTAATGATAATAGATCTTGGCGCGCCTGGATACATTGACCACATAGCTACCCACCCCAAGCGTTTACAGCCATAAGAAACATTGCTTGAAGCCCAGCACGTGAGAGCATTCAAAGGGCACCGGAACTTTCTGACCACAGGGCTTCCTCTTGAAGCGGCGCGCTCCGCCGGCCCCGGCCTCTTGTGCGTCCCTCAATCCGCCGCCCTCGGGCGCTCTTATCTGCTGGAGACGACGGCGGGGGCCCTATTTTATTCGTGGATGCGCATGGAGGGCCCCGCCCCCTCCCCCTTCCCGCCCCGCCCCGCCCTGCACCGCCCCGACGCGGGACCGCCCGCGCAGGACAAGTTTATGACAATGGAGAGCATTTGCATAGAAATAAAATTTACGCCGCTCCGCGTTTGAGCGCGCTGTTTTCGTGGGAGTGAGGAGGAGACGTGAGGACGCGGCGGGTTCGAACCGGAATCCTCGCCTAATGTACACGGCGGCGGTGGCGGCAGCGGCGGCGGCAGCGGTGGCGGTGGCGTGGCGGTGGCGGCGGCGGTGGCGGCGGCGGTGGCGGCGGGCGGCGGCGTGCGGCGGGGCGGCGGCGGTGGCAGGCGGCGGCGCGGCGCGGTGGCGGCGTGGTGGCGGCGGTGGTGGCGGCGGTGGCGGCGGCGGTGGCGGCGGGAGGCGGCAGCGACGGCGGGGCTGGCGGCGGTGGAGCAGCGGCGGCGGTGGCGGCGGCGGCGGTGGCGGGGCGGTGGCGGTGGCGGTGGCGGTGGCGGTGGCGGTGGCGGTGGCGGTGGCGGTGGCGGTGGCGGTGGCGGTGGCGGGGGCGGGGGCGGCGGCGGGGCGGGGGCGGCGGCGGGGGCGGGGGCGGGGGCGGCGGCGGCGGCGGGGGGCGGCGGCGGCGGCGGCGGTGGCGGCGGCGGCGGGCTCTTGCGCGTAACTCCTGTTTTTCGCAAATTTGCTGCTTCGCCGCGGTGCAGTGTGGGGGATTCGATGCGTTGCGGCGAACTTTCCGGAGTTCACGCGGAGTTCACTGGTCAGCTTTCAGGGAAATCACGTGATTTACGATGAGTTTATCTTTGCAGCTTTGAATTCATGCAACAATTTTGCTTAAGTCAATAGGGATTTTAGTAATGAAAAACATGTAATGGTCTTATTAGATTATAACTTTCTTAACATACAGTTAAATTATTAGTACTGACCGCATATAGAACAGTGTGAGTGGCAGCTGATATTCTGGCAGTGTTGAGTAGATTAAGAAATTGTCGGCGTGCATGATGGTTCAAATGCACTTAAGGTCAAAGGGAAAATACAAACTTTGTTTTCCTGCTTAAATATGCGTGTAGTAATTCACTATAACTATAATAGTTATATCTACGAGGTTCTGCATTTCAGAATTTTGGAGCTGCAACTAAACACATGTCAAAAGCAGTTTTGGAAGTTCGTTTTATGTACCATAATTGTCACTTAAACCCCTAAAATGTTTCTCTTTTTGTTCAAACTTTTGGGTTCTCGTAAGAAAAGAGGATATTTAATTTTATATATTTAAAATATCTGTTGAAACATATGAATTTGGCATTAACGTTCTTAAGAACGCAATTATAGTTATAGTAAATCAGCAGTGTATTATCAACAGCTTTTGGTTATTAACATACACAATTTGTACATAGAATCATCAGAATTGTTAAGCATCACTGAAATTTGTAAATATTCATCAAATTAGTAAGCATATTTTCGTCTTGGAATGCGTTTATACATTTTCATTCTCTCTGATATAAATAGTGATGGTGAAGGAAGAAGAATGAGGAAAACACAGTGTATGAATAATTTAATTTTATTCACCAAAATAATGTAATCACTGTTTGTAATGCTTGTAAGACCAATTCCTTGACAATCAAAATTTTATTTAGTTTTAATTCATTGTAATTAACTATTTTTTTCTAGCAGATAAATTATTTATTTTCATGCAGTGAATTTTCAGCAAAAGTTGAAAATTTTATTTTGTTCAAAATCGGTTTTATCACAAATATTCATCACCACTATCTATGTAAGATTGGTTAAACCATATGACAAAAAACCTATTTTCGCTGATTGAAAATAGTAACAGACATGTTTAAAGTAGTATTTCAAATAGATTTCCAGCCAATATTTTTTTTTCTTGTTATGACGTAGAAACGCCCAAAAGTGAAACTAGTGATAATTATTTTCACAGAAAACACCCATAACATTCTATCATGTGTCAGAAGGGTTGTCCACTTCAATGAGTGGACGAGTCGTTAGGAAAAGAAACGATGTCGATGAGAGTGTTTTGACTAATCAAAGCAGAGGTTGTAAAGCAATACCATTCAGGACGTATTCAAATAAGTCAGGATATCACAGAGATAAATGAATATCTCTGCAAGTTAGAAAATAAATGACAGCAGACTACATATCCGTTCCACTATATAGTAAGAGTCCCAACTAACTGGCTTTAGAAACATTCATATCCGATAAATCTAACCATTTTCAGAGAGGTGGCGTCCAAAGGTTTGCACATTCATATCTCTACGACGATACTTTAAAAGATCTCATTAAGACAGATATTTTATTAAGAAAACTTCTAAGTAAAGGTTCTTCTCTCCCTCTTCTTTGATTTGAATATTCTCATACTACATGTGCTTAGCATCTGAAAATTGAATATCACGAATTTATTATTGATTAGTTACAAAGTGAAATCTAAATAAACGATCACCTCTATTAAGCAGTCACCTCCATTGATGACCATTTTTTCATGGAACCGATTTTTCCACTAAACGCGTGTAAATATTTTCTCTTTTAAGCAGTCATCAAGATTCGCTGTCTAGATAGGTTTGTAGACTATCCTGTGTGGAGTTCAAAACTTCCAGATAATTTTGAAATTCTGAGCTGTAGCAATTAAAAGCAGAAGATCACTGGAGCTGAACGTTGATTATTTTCTTGCGTGTGAAGGATTTGTCATATTTCTAAATTTGGAAATGTATATCTTGCAGAATAATTAATATGCATTTCTAAGTAAATGGTGTTTAAGCATACTCTGAAATTCATTTAGGGCGTTGGCTGAAACTTCAAGTCTAATCGGCAATCAATTTTATCTTCGAGAAGGAATAAACATTGGTGAAAAAGAGTTCTTTAAACGCGTACATACAAAACTGATTCAGTTATTTTGTAGTTTAAATGGAAATATAAAAATTACACTATAAATATATAACTATTTCTATAAAATTAATAATTAACACGGGGGAGCGTTCCGGGACGTAAACTTTTATAAATTAAGACCTATATAATGTATATAATATATAGCCACCGTTTTAAGGCACGTTTCAATGTACATGCAGTGTTAAATCTGTACTAAACACATCGCAACATATTGCCCACATTGATTTTTTGAAAAAACAATAATGCAGAGCATGGTCCTGCGTGAAAGCGCGAAATTAAAGAGGATATGTGGCCACGGGACTGCGGTCTCCGGGATCACACTGGGAGCCGGGCGCCGCTACAACGGCGTTGATTTAATTGTGTGTCGTTTCGTAATCCCTGAGGAGCCCCGCTGCTAGGGCCCGCTAGTTCAACCGACTGGTGCAACAGCACTGCGCCATCTGCTGAGCGACGATTCTCTAAACAAATTTGCTTGCGCACATCAATGACGTAGCACAAGAGTTTTGGAGGGGAATGTGGTGTTTGATGAAACAATTTGTTTTGTTTCATCAATATGGCACTTTGTAAATTGAGGAATTTATTCCCATGGGGGTTGTACCATGTCTCTTGTGGTTTCGAGAGAATAATAAATTTTCATGCAATGAGAAAACATTTTTGGAACGTAATATAATGTTTGTATTTTTTTAGGGGAATCAATACCAACAGTTGTCTTTGCTACTTTAATTTTTATTATTATTTTTCAGCCTGGTAGATTATTGAAGATTTTAAATGAAACCATAATATTTTCTCACGACTTTTCATATTTAATAATATGAATACACAATATGTTTATAACTAATATTTAAAACAATAACTATAATTAATTGCCGAGGAATACCAGGGAAATATCCACTAGATACAAAATGTTTGCTGCGATTTTTTTGTACTTTTAACGCATTTCGGCCACGAGTCATTTTGACACAAAGAATATATATTTTGTAATCTTGGATAAAATGTTTCAATTCCCTAAATTGTGATAAGTCATTAACTTACCAGTTTAAAATTTGTACATTTGGATTGCGGATTATTAATTAGTAAATTTTTATGTTTAAAGAATAGTTAATGAGTGTTGGTCACTTAGTTAATCTGGTTGACCAACGTTCAGAAGACGTTTATCGTTCCATCTTCAGGGTTGGAACACATAATTACCCAGGTACTACCGAGGTAAGTTATAGAGTTGGATAGAATACATAATAATAAATAAAGCACAAAATGACATATTAAGTTATTGTGCAATATGTTTTTTATTTATCGTGGTTCTTTTTTATGTACAATAATTCTATTTTATTTTTATTTTGTGTATTCTATCCAACTCTGTAACTTACCTAGGTAGTTGCAATGAAATTATGTGTTCCATAGCCCTGAGAAGGAAACAATAAAGTTCCAAATCCTTGGCAAACTGGGAGTTTAATTAAGTGACAAACATCCAATAACTATGTCTAGAAATAACAGTGTTGTCGTAAATTCAAGAATGGATGTTATCTTCATAAAACGTGCGAAATTAATTATTGAATTTACGGCATTAATGCTTTATTGCCAACACTGCAACAACATATTTGTACAAGTGGCGTGGAATATTACCGTCTCATCACGAGGAAAAAAATCAGTGTAGTTCCGAAATGCAATCGCGTGTGCTTTAATGTGAAGTGATCTTTGACAGAGGTTTATAGGCGCTATATAATTTCAATCGCAAGGATTTAATTGAAATCTCAGGCTGCATTTTATACGAATGGTATCCTCTGCTCGGAGAAGAACACTCGCTTGACCAGATCGTGTCTGGTAAACGAAGGCAGAAAGACAAAGAGATAGCACTTACAACGCAGCTACGTTGCTCCGGTTTGCTCCTCAAGTTCAACCCCTTTCTATCGCACTTCCTAGTCGATAGATATGAGGTGATGAAGATGAGTGCCCGTTGTGCAATGGTTTAAGCCTGTGCCAATGGTTCAAAATTCCGGTTCACTTGCTGCAGGTTCGAATTGATTGACTGATTCAGCAGGTTCGGATTGATTTTGAGGTTCTCATGTTGTGTGTAAGTAAACTGCTATGGTAATTAGTCCTGTTAGTTCAGTGAATGTTTCATGGCATCAGGGGAGGGTTTTCTGCTCCCGATAGATAGTGAGGCCAGGCACCGACCTACACGCCGCCTTTCAGGGAGTTTCCCTCCTACAGGTGTCTCCTCTACAGGAGTCAAGCTCTAAGCACCCAACTGGCCACCCGATGTAGATTGATTTATTACTAGTGATTTCGGGCGCGTCAATTGCTATTGTCATTTGTCCCGTAATAGTAGTGTTTTTTCTCGAGATGTGGCGGTGATCTTGACCAGCTGGATGACGAGTTCCAGCGCCGACATACCCTCGGAGAGTGGGAATTTCCTTAACCAGATATCTCCCACCAGCGGGGCACCGCCCTAGCCGGAACAGAATATGGACAAGGAAGGTGAAGGAAAGTTGGTGAAGGTATTGCTTTGGCATTCACGAAGAGAACACGAAAAGCTAACGACGAGAGCAGCCAGTCACTAGAATTCTCCTTCAGGCAGAGACTGAAATCAACCTAGCTATTTAGCTAGTGACCAAAGTCCGTTATCCTTGGGTTGGTTGGTTAGTTGGTCATTAGTCATTCCGGGCGCGTCAACTAATATGGTAATGAGTCCCGTAAGTGTAGTGCGTGTTTTCTCTCGCGAGGTGGCGGTGTTCTTCCCCCGCTGGATAACGATATCTGGCGCCGACCTACCGTCGGCTAGCAGGGTTTTCTCCAACCAATTTCTCCCACCAGCGGACACCGCCCCAGCCGGGACAAGCTCTAAGCTCCCGTCCGGTCTGCCGGTATGTGTGGTACTGTAGTGCATGCTAGTGCAAGTGTGTGTGTAAGGGGTGAGGTAAGCACAAAGAAGAGGAAAGAAAGGTCGTGCGCGGTCCGTGGCCCGTTTTGTGGGTACTGCCCGGCATTCGTCTGGTGTCAATCGAAGAAACCACTGTAAGCTACCGATGAGAGCAGCCGGCCGCTAGAATTATCCTCCACACACCGACAGAACTCAAGCCAGCTATCTGGCTAGTGTCGAAAATCCTGCCGCCGTCGGAACTCCAACCTAGAACCTCCCGGTTAGAGGTACTGCACTGACATCAGTTGATGCATTGAGCTACCGCTCCCGGTCCATCTTTGGGACTCGAACCCTAGAACCCTCCGGTGGGAGTCGCTGCAGAGGCAGTGTTAATGCAAGTGCGGAGGCTCCTGATCGTGGAGGCGAACGAGGGCGAGGGCGTGGCCTTGGACGCTGGAGATCGCGTTTCAGTCGGCGCCGCGGAGCTGCCGGGAGGAAACCTTCCAGGACAAGGAGAGCGGCAGAAGGCGAGCTGTCTCGCCGCAAGCTCCTATTGCCTCGCAGTCATCAACGAATTCACGTTGGTAATGTAAGAAATATCAGTTGAATGTGGTCATTGAAGATCACTACAGATTTGAAGGAATGAAATTGTTTGTTGACACTATAATTTTTATTTCGTTGACGCCATCCATAATTTATGAAATAAAGTTTTGAACGTCTTAAAAATGATTATTTCTGTATTACCTCAATAGCACTAATAGTCATTTATGTATCAAGGCCAACAAATGAATGATTTTGCGTGAGGTGTTTACCAACCGAGGCGGAGCGCATAAATCATTCCAGTCCTAAATCATTCAATTTCAGCAGAGACAAATACAACGTTCTTTGGACTCACCTCCCAATTAGGTTTGAATTTTTAGAGATATCTCATTTATACCATACGGTTTCGTCGTATAGATGCAGAGGCTCTTCTACATTATCGCCTCTAAAGTTGTCAATACTGTCACAATTGTTAAAGCGTGTAGAATTGTTTCGTAAGTATGGAGTGCGATTTATTATATAGATTATAATTGAGGGAGCTGAAGCTGATACTGAAAGTTTATTTCCTCAAAAATCAAAGCATTCACAAGAGAGTATGATATGACCGGGAGCGGTAGCTCAGTGCATCAACTGATGTCACTGCAGCGCCTCTGACCAGGAGGTCCTAGATTCGAGTCCTGACGGCGGCAGGATTTTTGACACTACCTTTTCAGCTAGGTCGAATTCAGCCGCTGTCTGGAGGAGAATTCTAGTGGCCGGCTGCTCTGATCGGTAGTTTTACGTGGTTTCTCCGATCAACACCAGACGAATGCCGGAGCAGTACCCTACCAAACGGGCCACGGACCGCGCGCGATCTTTCCTTCCTCTTCCTTGTCCTATCCTCTCCCCTTACACACACACTTACTAACATGCACAACAGTACCACGTATTCCGGGAGACCGGTCGGGAGCTAGAGCTTGTCCTTGCTGGGGCGGTGCCCTGGGGGAGAGTCCTGGTTGCCGAATCTCGCCATCCAACGGGGGGGAAGATCACCACCATCTCCCGAGAAAAATCATGCACTACACTTACGGGACTAATGACCGAAGCCGTTGACGCGCCAGCAAACACGAAAAACCAATCAATCAATCAAAAATAAGAGTATGAACTCTTTTAAAGTGGAAAAGAAGAAACAAATCGTGGAAAACGAAACAACTATGCTAACCGTCAGTTAGAATTGACACTAATTCAATTTCTGTTGAAACTTTTGCACGAGTGCTCAATGTCCGGAAGATTTAACAATTCCAGGTATAATATTTCAGAATATATCAAATTGTTTTTAATATAAATGTTAATAAATAAGTTAAAACATTATATATTCTATAAATACTAATTATTATTTTGCCAATGTGTCCAACGAGTCATTTGTACTGTCATGTTTACTAGGCATTTCACGGTAATGAGTCCTCTAAACTGTTTTGGACCTAGGCCGCCAAAGCTCACTTTTGTAGCGATAAATGCGATGCCAAATGAGCTGTTTTGAAGAGAGGATACGAATAGTTATGTCTGTATCTTGGCTTACAGTAGATGTTTTGCCTACAGTGACTTACCAATCCGAGGGCTCTGGTCGAGTTAGTTAACTCGCATATAGCGCAGGCGCTAGTTAACTCCACTATAGCATACACCATGTTGAAAACGCTTAATATTAGTAAAATAGACCATGGAAGTACGGCCGTCTTAGGCTAATTCAAAACGTTGCTTAATTTTCAAATTAACCACTTAATTTGCCAGTTAACTCACCCTCACTCCTACCCAGACGGTTCGGATAAAGCGGTGTTAATGACGCAGAACAGAACATTTCGGACATCATCCGACTACTTTTCTCAGTAGGAGTAGTCGCTCTGGTTTTTAACAATGGTTTAATCTAAATTCAAATTTTATACCACTCTTATTGAATTTCGTAGATATGTTCTGGGTGGATCATTTCGTAAATTGTAGGAATGTTTATTATTTCCGAAAAAGCAAAGTTATTATTTGTTATTGAAATATTATAATTTATATTATAATATATATATATATATATATATTATATGAATGTATACATATATTATATATGTTAATATTCACAATTAATAAATTCATTCTTAAATAATAAATACGAATTAAGAAAATAATGAATTAATTAAATTCTTTCAAAATACTCCTTCAAGTTCCTTGCTTCAATTCTTTATTCTTATATTGTTCGTTATGAACGGGTTTTATACAAGAAATAATATCTTTCATATACTTTTTTCTTGTTCATTTCCGTTTAGAGAGAAAACTTTAAGTAAACAATTAAAAAACTGGTTGTTTATCATGAGTTTTTCTGCTAAATAGTTTAACGTCACTCAGTTCTACGCACTGTTTAGTGTTTTCCTGCTGTAGCGAAGGCCTAAATGTCATATAAAAATGAAGGAGTTGAAATGTGTCCGAGAAAACTCGCTCGCTGACCGACTCGAGCGGGAAACTCGCCTCCGCAGAGGCGAACGAGAAAACTCTTTTTAGTGTGTGGGGGTCGATAAGAGTCCCTTGTTTCGATTTTCCACATTTGACGTCGCACATTTCTCGCAACGCATTCCTCGGTATACTCTGTAGTGGGCTTTAGAGTCACTTATAATTGGGATCTTATTAACTTTCATATTCATATTACCAGTCGTAACGAAGATGAAACTTGCAACACAATATTTAATGAAAGTATTTGTTTCACATGACTTATAAAATGAAGGTAATGTAAATGAAAAACAATAAAAAAAATAGAAAAAATTGCAAATCATTGTACAGATATTGTGTCATAAAATGCTCAGGAGTGTGGAAAATACTTTTCAAAAGAATGACCGTTTTTACAGTTTTTTGTACTTTGCCCCTGAAACAACGGCTTTTACTCTGCAGTAAAGGTCGAATAGTGTGTAAAACGTGTTTTAATTAACATTCACTACATTATTATAAAGAACAATGAACCATGCACGGCGATTACTGCGCCATATAAACCTTAACAACGTTAAAAACCTGATAAGCGATTTTAACCCATGTGTAATGTGCTTACAATTTGACCTCGCCCCATATATAGAGAACTAATAATGCACAGTAACCACGGAATATTGGCAGTTCCAAATAATGACGCAGGCTACTCTCTTTTTATTAATAGACACTTTGAGTTATTGTTAAAAATGCGTTATTTTATAGCTATAAAAATAAACAGATTTACGCGTCTTCCCACTTTTCTTTGTATTCAGGTGGAGTATCTATTGCCTCCAGGCGCGTACACTACTTACATCACTCGTTCCGTAAATGTCGTGCATACTTATTCCCGGGAGGAGGTGTGGTTTCTCCTCCGTTAAATGTTTCCATGGCTGAATAGTAGTGAAGTTCTTGTGTGTACGGGGAGCAAAACGGACAACGATGAAGGAAAGATTGCGGACTGTCCGTGGTTCATTCGTTCGGAAACTGTTCAGGCATTCACTTGATACTGATAGAAGAATCCTCAAAAAAAAAAACTTCCCCTTCAGAGCAGAGGCGGCTGGTCCTTAAGAGCTCTAAGGAGGTGTCCTCCCCAAAAGAACCAACCTCGGGAAAAGTTGCAGAAAGGATTAAACTTTCAATAAATAGACTCGTTTAATTTGTGCCTACCACCAGCGCAGGTATTGAGGACGAATTTAGTTTTGTGTCCGCTTAAGCACAAGATATAATGCTATCGGAATGGATTGTATAGTGAACGACGCGTCCGTCCGTAGCTAGTGCATGCGAGGCAATGAAAGCTTGAGCAAGAGTGTGGCTACTTGGAATTGTGAGGGGGCAGCAATTAAGGTTTTGTACATAAGAGTTGGCAGAGCGGCAGAGTCCGAGCGTATCAATTTGGCTAAGAATACCCAATTCAACCTGTGTACTATTCGTTCACTTTGCATTTTCAGACGGAGTGCTGCAATCTGTTTACATGAGGTCACCGCCGACTGAATGAGAATCGCACGTCTACAGTAAGGTACCGATTGATTAGATGTGATATAGATGGCGATGAGTGGATACAGGCTCGCTCAATGCAGGGTATGGCAGAGTAGAGCAGACAAGAACATAACTATTGTGAAATATTTGTGCAAAGGAAAATAAAAATATTTTCCTGACTTTTGTGAATAGCGTGTATTTTCGATGACAAAGTGTATTGTACTGCCGCTCTGACCATAGATCTTTCTAATGATATTAATAACTACTTTTTTTTCCTCACGGTAACAGTTCACTACATTATTTATAATTATTTTACTACTATAACGCACACTTGCATACCGAAGTGGATTTTATTTTTACAAAGACATCACAGAAACCACAAAAACAAAACCCACTTTTTCCTGGAGTGTGTCAGCTCTGATCATATGTTAAATATTGGCAATATTTTTGTATTCTCAGATGTGTGTTCGGGCTCTCACTTTCAAAACAACAGTAGTTCCTAATTCCGTCGTCTGCAAATGAATAATGAACGAGTAACTCCATCGTCGGGAAACGATTCTTAGGACTTCCGATACTGCAGATACAATGATGTTTCTGCTGAGCCATTGCATTCTGTACATCTTCCATTTTTTAAATCATTATCAGTGACTAATCATTTCCATTCAATACATCATCAACTCTTTTCACTGGATACGTGATGCACCTGAAGTTTCTTTTCGGCCGTGTTCAGCACAAGTTTTACTTCGTTTACTACAGCGCTTCTGTAAAGTAATTTGTTTTCAAATCCGTCTCTCCGGCCATCCATCTGAGATCCTATAAAGTCTAGGGTTATTTTCGAAGTGATTATTTTATAATTGACCGGCCACAAGTGATTTCAAGGGAAATTATGATTTTAGAAGTACAATGGTATTTGTTTCGAACCACTCGGAAGCTGTTAGTATGTACATTGCCCTTGAACTATATAATTTAATGCTTTCGGAACAGAAACGCTCCAAATGATACTTGATGAAGCTTTTCAAAATGTTAAAGATTTTCTAGAAAATGCGAAATCAAATGTTTTTTCAAAAGTTTTCGAAAACACTGCTCTAATTTTCCTTCCGAAATTTTTTTTCGAAAATGTTCATGTTATGTTATATTCAGAAAGTCTCTTTTAATTTGGGAATGAAAAACTAGGAAATAGTGAAAAACTGTAGAACGTGATTTTCTACAACACACAATGCATACAATATAAATATTAGTCTTGAAAAATTCTTTTAGTTAAAATGATGTCGAATATTATTTAGAATATTCATTTGTAACATTCTCTATGACATTAGGGAATTTAAGAATTAAGTTTATTAATAAGATTGAGGATAATTTTTAAAATTAAAGAAATAGTCATACAAGCTTTCAGCAAACTTTTTTGAATATCATAAAGTAATTAGGACAACGAACCTTGATACTAGCCATGAATGCACACAAAGATCCAATATTACTTCTAATGTTCGTTCCAGAAGATATTAGAAAATTGTCATAGTGAACTGTTCCAAGCAGTTTGATGAGAGATTTTTGTGAAAGGTATCTCAAATATTTAAAATTTTTTAAAAATTATTTATCAATTAATTAATGAATTAGTAATTAATATATTACATTTTTGATAATTTCTAATGAATTTAATGAAAGAACAACTGTAATAAGGGGGCACGAAAAGGATTTTATTTGGAACAAAAAAAGTTTTATGTACAAAACACACCCACAACAGGACACACAGTTTTTCTTTGTCAAGATGAAATGGACACCTTTTCGGATTCAGAGTTAATGCACACACGAAAACAATATATTTCTACAATCGCAAGTCGTCTTTCTTTCTCAATCGTGGCTTCTTTCTGCCCTTCTTTGCTGTATTTTTCTTAGGGTACTTAGGTTTTGCGGAATCTTTTTTAGTATTCTGTGAAAGTAATTCTTTGGAACAGGTATTCGAATTATCCTTCTCATTTCCCACCCCTGAAGTATCTTGCATGTCACGCTTCTTAAAAGAGTTGAATATATTTTCTACGCCGGAAAGAATTCCGTTTCGTCTATCTTGAAAAGGCTTTCTAGAAAATTCTTTCACCGGAATAGTATGTTTAAATTCCTTGTTCAATGTTAAACTATGCGTATTTTCTTTCCCCAAACAACTTTCACGTCTGGAAACTTCTTTCAAATTATCAATCTCATTCAAATTTACAAGAGTTTCATAACGTCGCAGATATTTTTCAGTATCAGCATTTGGGGAGCTCGAATCACAATATATTGTATATTCATTTCTGCCACCAGAACTTCGTGATGTTCTATTGAAAAAATATTTGTGTTGTTCCAAGGATTGGAATGAATTTGAATTTGTGAAACATTGTGAATAGTTATTTTTTCCTTGTCTTGCCGGAGATTCATTGAATAATTTAGGAGAGTGGTGATCTTCTGTCTCTGCCACTAAAATTTGCAGGATGTTGCATTTTAGCATTTCTTGGAAGAGGGTTTTGGAGAATATAGGATATTTTCTATGAAGTTCAACAACTCTTTCTTCTGTTGCGTTGATTTAACTTGTTCTTTCACCTCATTTGTTCTTAAAGTATTGGCTAAATTTGCTGAACCTGCTAAAACCTTCAAAGATAAGATGTGATTTTTGGACGGTTTTCGTCTCCCTGATGTTCTAGATCAGTAGGACTACTTGTTTGAAGCACATTTTCTTGCGCGTTACAAATGAATTGTTCGTTTTGTTCTCCATTGAAATAAGAGAAATCGTAGGATTATGTGGTAATACTAGCGACTGGTCTACCCCTCTCCGAATTATTGTTTCCTCGTCGGCGAGAAAATTTTGGAAATCTTCATCCTGTGAGTAATGATAAGTATCAGCTCCAATTGAGTTGACCATTACTGACACGTCAGTATAATGTTGTGCTTCGTTTACGTATATTACTGTAGTTTCAGTTTTATCCAATTGACTTGCCTCATCAGCAATGAAACTTCTACTGGGAGACTTGGAAGTCACACCGTCGCCCGTAATTTTTTCTGGTGTAACAATGTCAAGAATTTGATTTTGCGGTGAACTATAATGGGTATCAGCTTTACTTTGATTTAACGTTTCGGATTCGCCAAAATAACAATCGTTTGTTAAATCATTAATTAATTATTTTCTACTTCGGGAAGAGAATCTAATTCTCTTGTACAACACTCCATTACTTTCTGTGTGTTTTCTGCAGATATTTGTGAAGAAAGATTATTTGTTTCCTTTTTGTCCAGCGTTTTAAATTGCTTCCTAGATGATATGCTTTTTAACACATCACTAATGTGCTCTAAGATTTGTGAATCTTCCGGGGAAAATGTTTCCTCATTTACGATTGCTTTATTTTCTTTCTTTTTGTCGCTTTCTTCTAACATTACTGATCTTCTCATACTTTCATGTAGTGTTTTGTGAATACAAGAAATACTTTCTACAACTTGAAAAAGTTGAGAACTTGTTTGAACAAGAAAAGTTTCTAAACGTGAAATTGACGATAAATGAGTTTTTTGATTCATTTTGAATTTGTTTTCAAGAATAACGTACTTATTTTGCATTTCCTTTAATTCAATATTTTCCTTTCTCTTTTCGGCCAATGATTTGGCGAGTTCTCTATTATTTTCTTTCAAACCAGCAACTTCTGCTAGTAGTTTACACTCATTTATAGTTTTGTCTGTCTTAATCAGATGTTTCGTTGAAGTCATATTAAATTCCTGTAAAATGTGTTCATTTTTTAAAAAATATGATTTTTGATTAGAGTAGCAACTTTTATCGTATTTTATTCTTATATTTAAATAATAAAATGGATATTACCATCCACTGTTTTCCCAAATACTTTTCATCTTTTTCTTATTAAAAATCCAAGCACGAATTTACAAATGATAAATCCTCAACGTAAATATATAAGCAATAATATTAATATTCTAGTTTTGATACTATTTCAATTTCAATTAATTGTAATGTTTTATAGTCTACATGAATTTCGTTTCAATAGCGTGCAGACGGAGTGGTTTCATACGTTCATTGTAATATCTGACTTCGTTAGGACAACTATAGTAAATGCTAACATTTTAAACAGTTTCTCTTAATCAGAGTATCCATTAGAGTGTAATCTTATCTTCCTGATATTTCGTCTCATTATCAACTCTGAATACACTATATGAGCTTACAGTATACTAAATAAGGACTCGTGGGAATACTCACCTTAAAGAAAAGAATTTGAACTATTCGTCTACCCGAGACTTTAAGATCTGTCGTATTAGTTAATAACTTGGGAAACCTGGAAACAAAACACACTCATTTAAGATAGATATGGAATAATTTCCAAACCATAAACGTATGTGTACGTCTGTAAACAACAGCTGTTGAAAAATTGAAGATCTTATTTAGGTTAATATTAGTTGCTACAATACAATGAAGTTGGATATTTTCGTATATATTTGTGCAGTTATGCATTTCGACAGCATATTAGTGTGTTCTTTTTAAATACGAAATCCTCTGTGCATTCTCAAACCATTAATAGACCTCAATAATATTTTTGAATATGTATTTAAATTTCCAGTTTTTCATTTTAATAGCGATCTTTCCTTTTTTGATGTGTAAATGGATATCCAGAGAAAGTATAACAGATAAAATTGTTTATGTGCAATTGTTTCTCAACGCTCTTCATGGTTTCATTTAATATATTTAACAGCCTCAAAATATTTGAGGGAAAACAGAACTATTAGTTTTTCAGCAGTATTTAAATATGTGACACTTGTACCTGCTTTCATCGTTATCGAAGTGAAAGTAAGATCACGTTATTTACTTATAAAACATGCAAATTAACATCAATGAAGCACGGTTATTAAAAGCATCATATATTAAGTTATTAACATGTTTTTTTTCTTTAACTCCCTGCCTGTAGTGAAGTTCGAAAATTAGCATCAAGATGAGAAAGCTATAAGAATAATTCTCATGAAAACGATTAGTAAAATATGGATTCGATTCTTTGAAGTGCACTCTAGAACAGTTAATATATTTTCTCAATTGTTTTCTTAATTCAAAGAGCAATGAAACTTCTAAAGAGATTTTGTTTCCGTTAATTTGATGCTACGTGAGCTTTATCTTACATCTCACAACCGTAACATGACACGGTGAAATGAATGAGCACTTGCTCACTTTTTCAGTTACTGGAGAATTTTGAAACTTTCTAGGTAATCAAATAAACAAAAGTAACGGAAAGAGCTTGTTTCTCGAACACTCTCCCTTTATCGATGTAAAAGGTGGGGAGGGCTGAAGTAACTGCGAATATTTTAATTTATTTTACATACAACTCAACTATTTTCTCATGTTTTCAAACTATAATATTGTATATCACAAAATTTAGTTTCGAACAATTTCTTTTTATGAATGGTATACAACGCACTGTTCATTTATTAAAAAAAAACAAAACATGTAAGTATTCAGAGGTACATGTTGGTCTTGTTGTCATTGAACATAGCCTCTTATATAAGTGAACGAAATACATATTTTGTGAATGAATTCAAGGAGAACCAAAGGAAAATTATTACCTCTAATGATAATATTCGTAAGTTTAAAAAAGTCTCCATATTGTAATTATTAACTATTAACCAAATAGTTTTAAAAATTATATTTAAGACAAATGTACAACTTAAGACGTTCTTCGGTCACCATGAGAGACTCAGTCCCATGAAGAACCTAGATTATCATGAGAAATCAGGAATCATATTTTGATTTTTGGTGTTACGCGATGAAACGGCGTTCCCATACCTAGGGAATAACTATTAAATTATTTTATAAATATATAACTCTTTCTATTAAATTAATAATTAATTTAGGACGCGTTCCGGGATCTCAGATATTATAAATCATATGTATAAACAAAAAATAAAAAATTAACAGAATAAAATATTACTTTTCAGTGCCGATAAAAACCTGTCCGCAAGCGTAAAATAAGTTCTTAACAAGCTTATATTATAACCTAGCTGACAGTACCTTCAGGTTTACTGACAAAGTAACATGAATAGAAATCACAACACGGCACTAGCATAGGTTAAGTCAAGTTGTCAAGTTGTGAGCTAAATCAAACGTGTTCGGTACAATGTCACAGGTACTACAGTCCTTTGATTATTCCTATAAATTTCTCATCTTGAAAATCGAAAAATTGACAAAATAGTCGTTCTGGTTTAATCACGATACTCGAAGAATAATTCTTCAAGCAAAATATGATTACGTAGATTGATGAAAATAATTAACATTATTTTTAATTCACAACATGAATAATGTAGAAGAGATCACAGAAAACATGAGTTCAGAGTACTGAAAGCGTGAGTTCTAAACACAAACGTAACTGCATGGAGTATAATAAAAACGAAAATATATCAAACATAATTTGAATCATATTTATACATTTTTATTTTATTTAAGGTTACTCTTCAACAGTTGGGTCATAAGCGACCACGAGTTTCAATTTACGATTTACACAAGTCTTACAGTTATTCCATTACGAAATTATATACAGTTCGTCGAAACATTAAATTGTCATAAGCGTTAATATTTCGAGTATTTACATCATTGGGATGCATACACATATTTATTTATTTACAATACATATGCCTTTGATATTAATAACAGGTTCAAAGGGTTGAACGCGATGAGATGTAAGTAAAAGGTGATCTTTATATTAATATGTTAATTTTTTGAGATTTTTGAAAGTTGTAAAACTTATATACATTTTTCTAGGGTTGAGAAGGAATTAAATAAAGAATGTTTTAAGTTTAAGGACTGTCGTATACGGGATAGTTCAGGGCATTATAGAATAATATGGGATGTAAATATATGTAATCCACATTTAGGACATGGTAATGGGTCAGTTTTCTTTATTAGGTGAATGTGAGAGAGGTTAAAGTGACCAATATGTAGTCTGGTAATTTGGACTTTGGATCTTTGAGATCTAGTGAGTTGGAGGTTAGGGAGAGCGGGTTCGATAACTGATTTTCTTTCGAGTTGAAGATTGGAGAGGGTAGTCAATCAATTTTCATTCCACTGTTTCGTAATCATATTTTTAAGGAGGCGAGGGAGAGAACTCGCTTCACACTGTTGTCCATTGTTGGTAATGAAGTTGTTTCTTTAATCGTTTTATCTGCTTTTTCATTCCCTACTATACCTATATGTGCTGAAATCCAAACAATAGAGATAGTGACGTTGTTTATTTGAGTAGATAAAAGTTCTTGTTTTCTTTGGATAATGAGATTTTTAGAGAATGTTTACAAATGCATTCAAGGTAGCCATAGTTTGAGTGAATGACTACTTTCCGTTTTTTATCTCAATTTTTTTCTCAATCTTGGATCCGGTTAATCCCCGAAGATTTGGGGATTGCCGATTGAGCAGCTGTATTATCTAAGCCTGTAAATGTCTGGATGATATGATTAGTCTGATCTGGAGGCCACTCATTTGTATCAGAATGTTCATTGATGTTATTATCGGTAGATGATTGAAATAAGATCCAGTTTACTTTGGTTCTGGTGAGTGTGAGTAATAGAGAATGGGTGAATATCAGAGTAGGGGTGAAGATCATTACTAGAGAACAAATAAATGCGAGATACAATGTCATTGGATAAAAATGAAAAACATGAATGAGTCTGACTTTTCACACATTGCCCGTATTATAAAGAAAAATATCATTATTCTTGTCCAGCCATTCCTCAATGATTCCACCTCTACGGTATGTACTAGTAGATCCCATCAGCAAGTTGTGGCTATTAAAATCTCCCAGGATGATAAATGATTTAGGGAGTTGCTTAACAATGTCAAGTTCAGTGATGTTTATATCTTGTCTGATAGGTAAATATAAATTGCATATAGTAACAGTGAACTTAATTTTAATTCTAATTGCAGTGTCTTCTATTTGCGTTTGAAGACGAATATCACAAAAGAAACATTCTGGTTTAGAATAAATCGCAACACCACTACTGGCAATCTTGCAATTATTTATATTACAAAATGTAGATCTGTATTCAAACAAGGAGCCACAATTGTAAAATTTAAAGTTTTTTTTTGAAAGCAGATTATTTTTTGTTTGAATTTGTTAATGAGAAGCCAGGGACCGAATACCGAAATAATAGCGGTAAAGGTATTTATACCGGTATACAAATACCTTTACCTCTATTATACCTTTATTCAAAATACCTTTAAAAATACCGGTAGTCTATACCGTAAATCCTCATTTAAAGGTATTATATCGGTATTCTCTCATCAAAATACCGGTATTTTCATAAGAAAATACCGGTATTTCATAGAATCATACAGGTATTTGGGAAATTCATTGTGATATTTTCCGCTTAGATGACTCAGAGGAAACAACTACACACGGCTGAGTTTCTGACCGGGAGGTCCTAGGGTTCGAGTCCCGAGGGTGGCGAATTTTCGACACTTATTACAGCTAGGTCGAGTTCTGCCGTTGACTGGGTAGTCGAGTTATGTCGTCAGACGGAGGACCAGCCAACGGTCTTTCGCAGACGTCAACACGAGCTCGTTCGCCTGACCTTGGACTCACGTCCGGGCGCAGAGCTGGCGACACGTGATAGAGTGTTGAAATTTATCGAATTTCTCCGTATAAATCTTGTCCTTTCTAGTAGCGATAAAAATGGAGAAACATGTCTTCTTATCCATAAATGAGTCTTCCACCATACCAAACTTCCTTCTTGCATGACTGTGTTTATCACTAATACGATTATTTGCTTAAATTTGATCGTATCACTAACATTCCAAAATAATTTTTCAGTTGGCCCAGTTTCTATTCTGCACCATAATTATAACTAAAACAATATTAAAATTGACATTGAACGCTAATAGACATTAACTATTCTTAGCGAGGAAACAGATGCGTTATGTTTAATTCAAAATTAATGATTGAAGCATGTTTAATTTACACCCATGTATTAATTAGGAAATTTCATTAAGAAAAATTATTAATAGTACTATATAATATTAATTAATTTTAATAAATATTTTAAAATATTAATACTAATTAAATTTTAAATTTAAATTAAAAATTTTTTTTTTTAATTTAAATTTTTGCATTAAATTTGTGTAAATTAATTTATCATTTTGTTTGTTAATTTATAAATTATTAAGGAAGAAACACTCTTCTCGAAGTGGGCTCCTCCAGATGCATTTTACAATGTAAGCTACCCGCGTAGAAGGGAACCCTTGCCCACATGCAATGTTAATAGCAAATAATAATAGTAATAAAAGTAAAATAATAATAAAATAATAATAATAATAGTAATAACATAATAATTTACTTTTATTACAAATTTCTCAATATTTGCAGTTAATGTCAAAATATATTAAACCCTTAATATAAACTAGGAAAATAACATTTTATTTTCCCGTAATAACATAATAATTTACTTTTATTACAAATTTCTCAATATTTGCAGTTAATGTATAATTAAGATTTAATTGTGAAATGAAGTAAAGGAAATCATTTTTAACAAAAACAAAACTGGCCTGAAAGCCTGAGCGTTCGTGATTATCTCAAGTGTCAACGCTTCTCAGTTCGCCGAAGGAGGGCCGGGGAGGGAAGAAACGGTCCTACGCCTACGGCACTTTGGCGCATACGTTGACAGCCTCTCCATGTGGCGAAATACAAAGACAGACTTAGGTCATCTCAGGTCAGATGAAATAGCTCGATGGTTGACACTAAGAAAGGTACTCTTCAATGGAACCAATAATTATTATTTCATATTTCAACTTTTCGAAGTTTAAATTAAGGGGTTTTCAACATACAACGTATGCAAACGTAAACGCCTGACACAAACATTTACAATAATAAGAATAGAATTTAATACAGTTGTTTAATATATATATATATATATATATATATATATATATATATATATATATATATATATATATATTCATACAAAATAATAATTTAAACAATAAATATCAGTATGAAATGATATTTGATTAATAAACATTTTGTGAGATATTATTAACTAAAGCAACCTATTTTGTCAACATGTATGAATGGAAAGATTTATTTCTTCATTGAAAATACCGGTATAATACCGGTATACACCTTTATGGACGTCCATACGGTATAGACGTCCTATAGAGGTATTTTACCGGTATAAATGAATAAAGGTATTTGAAAAAGGTATGGAAAATACCGGTATTATACCGGTATTTTTTACCGGTATTCAATACCTTTTCGGTCCCTGTGAGAAGCTTGATGAAGGGTTTTCTTACAAAAAAACATTAATATTCCATTGTATGTCCATTGTAACTAGCTGAATTAGTTTATTTTATATTATCTTAAGTAAGAAAGGCAAGAAGGGTGAGGGTTGGATCACTGCTCTTCTGAATCTAGTTTCTTAGCATAAGCATTTTCATTCTCACCTGATCAAGTTTCTGATAATTTTTGAGCTTCGGGTTTTCACACCACAATTTGGTAAGGTTTTGTGAACAGCGCTTCACGTTTTATTTATTTTACGCCAAAAAACAGCTAAAAGCTGTGTGTTACCTGCTATGCGGAGAAGTGAATTCTGTGCAAATTTCCAAAATTCTGTGATCCCTACCCTAAGCCATATACTACTTGAATTTTGAATACAGAAAAAAATGAGTGTTTTTTGCAAGGATTGTTAACAAAAGAATTCGCTCCGACTAATGTAAAGCAACCACCCGCTGCTGATCTTCTTGAAAAAACAAGTCGCTCCGATGTAATAAAATCTATCTTCAAGGGTAAATCAGCAATACATTTGGACTGTTATCCTCATCATCTCCTTCGTCGAAAAATAATACTGGCTGCCGCGACATATGGGGAACGATAATTTGAATAACTACATTTCCCACTGAATTCTAGAAGACGTTCACAGATAATGAAGTTTCATTTATGTCCAAACAAGGGCCATCTCGGCATTTGCTCAAAGAATCAGGGGAACTGTACGAGAAACCTTATCGAGATGGGGGGCATTGACTCAAAGGCTGCGGTACAATATTTGTTACAGGTTGTTTAGAATTATACAGTCAAAATTGTAAATAATTCATTAAATATCACTTTTAAAATTAATATTGTTTCCCTTGTATAACCTGCACGTATACAGTAATCTGCATGTAATGTATGCTCAATATAATTTTTGTACAGAAACAGTTATGCAGCAGAAACGATATCATATGGGATTTAAACTTTTCTATCAAATTTAATCTTTTAATGTCATCTGGCAAAGTGTTGTAAAATTATGTATATGTATTGTGTGTGAATGTTTTATAACGAGCTGTTGATACTGTCACCTGATTAATATGATTATTACGTCGAGAGTTATAGTTATAGATATCAGCGTTTTCTGAATATATATTCCCACTATTAAGCAAGTCGTTTTTGACAAAAACCACTGATTCGTAAGTAACACATAAGGCAATGGTAAAATTTCTAGATTTATAAAGAGAGACTTAGAAGAATCACGGGGGTGGGATTTGATTATTATTTCTACAATTATTTTTTGTGAATCTGAAAGTCTGGGAGCTGTAACATTGTTATTAAAGCTGCAAAATCATTGTGAATTCTCTGGAAACTATACAGTACAGTTATTACCCTTTTTACTGTCAAAAAAAACTTTGGAGTTGATGTATATTTAGTGGGTAATAAACATTGAGAGATTTTAAGATAGTTTTAGTATTGAATCACGACTGATTGTCTTCATTTTCAGAAGTGGTTTTACCTTTTCTCATAATTTTGGAGAGTTGTTTCTTTTTTTTCATCATTTTCAGTAGTTTTATCAGCCATGTCAGAGGTTTCCGAGTTACTGTCTAGGAGTTCAATCAAGCTCTCCGATTGATTGCTAATCAGTTCTGTATTCGAGCTTACAGTAGATAACGGTCTCTTTAATCTGACGGGGTTGCAGGGAAGGTCAACGTCCATTGAGTTTTCTTTGAGGCAACTTGGGTGTCCGCGGTCGGCTCAAGGTGGCGGTGGTGGTGAGTAGAGGGGAGGGAACTATCAAGGGCAAGGTTAACGCTAGAACTTTTGTTCACCTCATCACTTTCGGGAAGCTTTCATACACTTTGGGAGAAACATTATTAGAATTATCAAAAATTTTATTAGTGGATTCTGTGATTTATACTTCTGTAGGAAGAGGTAGGGTGTACGTTAATTGGAAGTTACATGGGTTTGAACAGTTTTAGATACTTGTGCCTGATATTTACACAAAAAAACAAAACAAATAGAAACATCAGGAGTTACATATATTCAATAGGGGACATTATCTATAAACACTTGAAATGATTCAGTTAATTTATGTACATCGTCCGGTGAAACAAATGTTTGGCGGCGAAAACGAAGGATGTGGCTCAAGTTGAGATTATTAAATTGAGCACGAAGGAAGGTTAACAGTACTACAGTTCAAACACCAAATGTTAATAATTTTTCTTCAATCACTTCATGGGGTATACTTGAGCAAACATTTCATAGAATAATTCTTTCGTACCTAGAAATTAATGATCTTAAGGGTAAAAATGAATTAAACACAACGATGTTCTTATGATACATAGTACACTAGATCTTCCGCGATTTACTTACTAGATAGATACATACACACTATGTAATGAGAAAGGTTAACTTTAGTAGATCACTTTGCAATGAATTCTACAATTGGCGCACTATTTGACAAATCTGTAATGATAGATTCATTTTCGTTTTGGGAAAGAGAGATTGCGTAGTAACTTCAGCGTAATTAATAGTAATCTTACTGTTCTGGTTTCCTGAAGACTGATGAACTTGAGAGGGCTCCATGTTGGTCACGAAAAAAATTAATATAACTTTCCACTTAGTTAAACAATTTCACTTCACTTCACAATAACTCCACCTCTACCACGTTTTACATCATACTGTCAGCCACCGAGTCAGTCAACGTATTCACAACGTGATTTGGCCTGAATCGGACGGAACCTCGGCGATCAGAACGCGACTGCATATTTATATATATTGAAGCCAAAATCAACTAAAATACATTTGTCAAAAAACTCTTTTTGAAAATTGTTTTGATCATTCTTTGAATCTGTTTTGATCATAATAAAATAAATGCGTATAACCAGCTGCAATTGGTCAGTTATATTATTTCTGTTGCATTTGTTATTGAGATGTCCCTGGGTTCGCGATCTGATGGTGACAAAGTTTCGAACCTACGTGGAAATCAATCACTAACTGTCGGAGAATTATAGCGTTCGGTTGCGTCAGTGCTTTCTCCTGTCAAAGCTTCGTTAAATACTAGTCATGCTGTACGACGTGGCAACAGCTTATTTCCTATCAATGGTGGTCCAGAGGACATGCCGGTCGCACTGGCAAGAACTACGTGCGTGGGAGCGAGCTACTATTTCCATGCAGGGTGTTTCCTTTTTGGAGGAAGGCATGCAGTTTTTTATTCCTATTGGAGTCGATGGACTGAAGATACAAGTCGAAGTCGAAATATTTCTCCATGATACTAAAATTTAAAATATTAAACAGTTTGCCCTATTGAATGATTATACCTTTCATTACAAATCTCAATTTTGTAGAAAGTTCTGGGGTATGGGAAATGAACTAAATTTAATTTTCTTTATCAACGTACTCAAGTATCACTCACTCAAATATTACTCTAGGAGGACTCCTTTAGTCAAAACGATATTTCTAACCACACTGGAGAAATGTAAGTAGTAGGAAAGTAAGAAATTTATTGAAAATATTATAAAAATATATTATGTATTATATATTATATTTATTATATATATATAAATTTTATTTTAAAATATTATTTCATTACACTTAGGGAAAGTAATTTTCTATATTTGTGGTATTCCTGCTATCACTCTATGAATTATATTAATATTTAATTAAATTTTTGATAATTTTAAGTAAAATCAAATGAAAATAAATTATGCACATTTTCAATTTGTTTATGAGAAAAGTAACTTATTTCTCTACAAATAAAATAAATGAACAGTTCAGGTTTGGGTAAATTAGGTGAAGAAGTATTTATAATATAAAATTATCTCAGGAATTAGCACTTTATTTTGCACGTATTTTTCAACTTTCTTTTATTTTGTTTCCATCATGTTTGACATTTTAAATTTTGAATAACTGATTAAAATAATATTTGTTACACTATCAAACTCTCAAGGAATAACTCTGAAGCATTGTCACGCACAAACAGAATGGAGGTCAACATGATAGCTACCGGATTCAATATTGACAAGGCAAAGTTTTTCGAGCAATCATTTTTGTTTGGGATGCGATTATAAATTTTTCTTCTATTTTTTCCTATTTATTATGAACTCAAACCCAACAGACAAGTGGAAAAATAAAATTCTTACTTCTGATGGGATACAGAGCATTCCTCTTTGAAGATACTCAAAATATTGAAGATCACCAGCTTCACCTTCCGATTCATTTATTGTCTCTGCAGAGTATCTACGCTGTTTTTGCAGCACACGTCAAATTTGCTCAATAACAATTCTTAATACTTTTCAGAATATAAAATTGTTACCTTCACTTAGTTATATTGCCTGCTCCACATATTCAGAAGCTTTGACTAAGCGTGACTTTCTATCTTTGGTTGTCCTATACACCACACATGTATCTACTCAACCTATTTTCAATTAGTGACTACTTTCAATAATTAATGGCCTGTCAAAATCCACCCTAAATCTTGGACTGATTCACCGTTTCCTACATACACTTTCACTTCAGACTTGTACTCACGATTTTACTACTTACTACACATTACTATACATTAGGATATGCACATGAAACGATCTTTTTAACATTTAATATATAAAAGCACTCGCTTTCATTCTTCAAATGAAAGCTTTTGGTTGTAGTTACTCATAAAGTCACTGAAATTTGATGTCAAATCACTTTCTATAAACTCTTTCGTCGCATCGAAAAACCCATTTTGAATTTCTTCTCTCCGTTCTGTCGAATCTTTTCATGATGTGTATGGTTCCGAAGACCGATAAGACGGAGTATGGGAAAAATGCACGGTTCTGCCTTGTCCACCAGTTTTGAGTACAGCAGATGGATTTCAACCGATTTTCCTTTACTATCTCGGTAGTTTTCTCTCCGAATAATGTGGACTTCAGAAAAATGTTGTTTGCACACCACTGAACTTGATGCTGGCGTCCAATTTGTTTCCGGAATAGCGTGAATCCGTGCTTTTCGTCTTTCCACACTGTTTGGGAAGCCAAATGTGAATATCTGCCCCTTTTTCTTTAAGGCTTTATGGTAATTGGAAGACAAAGAGGCACACCACGTCTACGTGGCATCTGAAAAACAATGCACTTCAATATACTACAAAACATTTCAAAATCTGTATCAGCAGATTTTACCGTGATTAGAAGTGAGGTGACAATGACCACGCGCACCAGTAAATATTACAATAGACAATTACAAGATATAAATATTACATTTACTTTTAATTGGAAATTTTCTTGTATTTAAAAGCTACAGCTATCTTGAAAAGCGTGAATTTCCCCAAACAGTCGTAAATTGCAGGCACCGTTAGGCAGGTGGAAAGGACGAACAAACATGGCGATGCGAAGCGAGACTACCGTATTACCTTACAGTGTTGTCACGTCCTACAGCATGACTAGACTTTGCTTCTTTCAATACCAGGCCCCCCACCGCGATGCCTTCTTTGCTATGATCGGTAGTGTTTCGTGGTTCCTCCGATCAACACCAGGTGAATGCCAGAACAGTACCCTAACAAACGGGCCACGGACCGCGCGCAATCTTTTCTTCCTCTTCCTTGTGCTATCCTTACCCCTTACACACATACACTAACATGCACATCACTACCACACATCCCAGGAGACAGATCGGGAACTTAGAACTTGCCCCAGCTGGGGCGATGCCCCGCTGGTGGGAGATAGCTGTTGGGGAAAACCCCGGTAGTCCACAGTAGGTCGGCACCGGATCTCGCCATCCAGCGTGAAAAATGTGCACTGCACCTACGGGATAAATGACCTTGGTAGTTGGCGCGCCCGGAATCACCAACAATCAATGAATCAACCAGTCGAGAGTTCGTTGATGTCCTGGCTGATGCGTAGCTCCGCTGGGGGAGACGAACGAAGCGAGAAAATAGAGGAAATCTGGAGTAGGAAAGCCCCACTACCGTCAAGTAAGTCGGTGCCCGATCTCACGTTGCAGCGGTGAAGAACTATTCCTCCCTTCCGGATAAGATATGCACTTCACGTACAGCATTAATGATTATAGTAGTTTACCCGCCCGGTAAACTAAATAATCAATCCTTAAACCAACAAAGTCGTCACAGTGTGCTGTTTTCTGTGTTTGAACTTTTGAGAAAACAAAACTGCAAAGTCGCTTTGTCGTGAGAGCAAAGGGCGCTGTGTAGGCATTCGCCGAGCGGAAAAGTGAGAGAGGGAGTGGGGGGGGGACGCGGAGGGTAAGTGGGGCGGGACGGGGAGAGGGACCGTGTGGGCAGCGAAAGCGAGGTGGGGAGGAGGAGCGAGACGGGATGGGGTGGATGCAACGGGGCGGGCGGGGTGTGGGAACGGAGCAGGAAGGGGGCGGAGCAGGGCAAGGAAGGGCAGAGGGGGGGGGAGGGCGGGGCGGGCGGGCGGGGGGGGCGATTGGGGGCGGGGAATGGAGTGGGGCGGGAAGGGGGGGGCGGGGCGGGGCAGGGCGATTGCGGTGTTCTGCCGTCGCCGAAGCAGCGCCCACGCCTCAAAGGAATCGGTAATAAGCGGTCGCTTTGCTTTATTCGACCTGCGGGAATTTGATTTGGCCTGGGCACCGCCCCCTCTGTATTGCGTGCCGCCGAGTGCTTTTGTGCGCAATTTGTGCCGGCTCGTTCCGCGGCCAACTCGCCGCCCCCGTCGACTTCCTGCCCCGTTGCGACGGCTGAATGCAAATACTCCCGCAGCGGAGTTGGAGCTCACCAAAGTTGATATTTTTCAAACAACACTTCCCTAGATAATCCTACCGAAGATTTCGGTTATGCAATTATTGAGGCTGTTTGATTGCGACCACGTTTAAAGTTTGCAAGGGGAGATGAGAAGAGATTTAATTCCATGAAATATTTTATTTATAAATAATAATTTAACAAAACACAATTTTTCAAAGCAAATTGAACAAAAAATTAAATAATAGCTTTAATTAAAGCAATTGCCGAAATAAAAATAATAATCCCACATAAAGATGTTCGCTCTTCCAATCCCACAAAAAGTCTTTGCGTGGTAGGTCTGATGTCCAGATGTTTAAGACGGCTAAAACCATTTTGAAGTCGCACCTTTTATCGAGGAGCAAATATTTACATCCAAAGATCATAATCGAAAATCTCTCCTTCCTTGACCGACTTCCTCATCCCGTGGTTTCACAATTATTTGTGCTTTTATTTACATTACTGATCTGTGCAAACATTTGTGATGCAGCGTACCGCCCCACTGCATCCGCCCCGTAAATGTGCCAGTTATTCCCAATCGCAAATATTAGTTATTATTGCCAATATTTGGTAGTTGTATTAATGCCAATTCGCCCATCACTGACATAAGACATTTCCTGTTTATCACTCCCAAAACTATTCCTCGCAAAATTTGTATTTTGACCTCTGTATTCTTCTACTTTATATAATTCTCCGCAATGTGATGAGAACGCCATCCACCGTGTCGCATATCTGCTCCGAAACCTCTTTGCAAGGAGAATTGCAAAAGTGCGTCGTAAAGAATCACTTATATACTTCCGAATGTTCAATATTAAGATATTCAGAAACAATTCTAGGTGTCTTGAATAACGTATTAATACCGACACACAGTACAGAACATTCCCCCCGCATACATATAAACAATTGCCGATCTTCTGGGGCCTCAAAACTAAATACTTTCAGTATAAACTTACCCCATGCGTATTTTCTTCCTCTAAAACTAAAGAAAACACTTCTTATTGATTTTTGAATCTATAATGCTTACAGCCATACGATTTTTGGACTTGAATATTGGCGATATTAATTTGCGATCCAGTTTATCTCATATTTCCGCAACTTCTAGACCTACACTAATCTGCACGTGAAAGCAGTGTATTCAGTAAAATAAGTAGGTAGTACATTGTAAGTTGGTTAAAGTTATAGGCAAGTATATTGTAAGTAGACTAAAGCCCTCATGTAATAATCTTACCCTCAAGAACGGTCTAATTTTGCCATTTGTCATATAAATGTCTACAATTTCTTAACATTTTGAATAATATTTTCAGTTAACAACTGACGTCTGGGTAATTCAATGATTTTGATGTTTTTTACCCTAGAACACATAAGCAGGGCCTCAAAGGCCTTGTGAAATATTATTTGGGAAATTACTTAAAACGTTTTAATCCTAACTTCTTGGCTTCTCAGGTATTCCTGTCATTATCTTCCTTCTATAATTAGATTTCATAATCGTCAGGATTGGTTTATTTATTTCCGAGTAATAGTGAAATTTTCATCTTTACTACCAGAACGCATTAGCAGGGCCTTTGGGGCCCTTGGTGGTGTTCTCTATATTCCATTGTCAACTGAGCTGCAAAAATTCGGGGAACGATGCTTACTCCTTATCTTTGTTTCCACATTATATTTTCCTAGAACTGAGGCTGATAGCCACCGATTGTTGACGCTACACTTTTACAATTTAGAGGTAACTGAGCTTTGTGCGAGATCAGTAGTAACAGAAGTGCGGTTATGAGTGTCAATTTGATTTGAACCATGGCTTCTAAAAATTTTGAAGAGATTGTGACAGAGTGGCTTGAGAAGGAAGATGTACTTACTGATGGGGAAAGTGAAGTTTCAGAAGTAGATGAGTCTTCGAGTCTGCGAGTGAAGATGACAGCTCTGCAACTTCCGATTCTGATGACGGCACATCTGTGAGTAATAATCCTAGCTATTCAAATCCAGCCCTTTTTATAAGTCGCAATGGAACTGCTTGGAATCGTGAAACTCCAGTTTATTCCCGCTCTCCATCCCATAACATTGTAAGATATCTCCCTGGCCCCAAGAAAGGTGTTACTACTGTGAATCCAAAACAAGCTTGGAATTACTTTATTTCTAATGAAATTATAGAAGAAATTGTCCTCTGTACAAATTTGGAAAGCAAAAGAATTTCAGCACAGAAAAGTGAAATCTGGAGAAACGTTTCTATGAATGAAATGAGTGCTTTCCTAGGAATTCGTTTATTAGCTGGTGTGGAAAAAACTGGGATGTACCTATCAAAGAGTTATTTTTAGATGAAAGAGGAAATCCTCTATACAGAGCTGCAATGTCTGTAAATAGATTTGAAAGCATTAGAAAAGCAATATGATTTGATGATCGCAGAACAAGACAGATTCGTGCCGAAAATGATAAACTTGCAGCAATTTCTTACATTTGAGATAAATTTCTTGAAAATTGCAGAAATTATATTATTCCAGCGACCTTTCTAACATCTGATGAGCAACTAATGCCTTTTAGGGGGAGATGCAACTTTATTTAGTATATGCCCAACAAACAAGCAAAATATGGAGTAAAGATATTTTGGGTTTGTGAAGCAAATACCTCGTATGCCATTGATGGCTCCATCTACACGGGAAGGAAACCGAATGAGCCTTTACAACAGAATTTGGGTGCCAATGTTGCGAAGAATTAAGTGAAAACCATTGAAGGATCGTCGAGAAACGTAACAATGGACAATTTCTTTACCAGTTTTTCCTTGGCCCAAGATCTTCTCCAAAAGAAAATTACAATTGTTGGCTCACTTAGGCCAAACAAACCTGATATTCCCAATGATATGAAAGTCACTGCTTCTCGTGTAGTAAATTCTTCAATTTTTTGTTTCAAGGATAGTACTACTATGTTCAGCTACGCTACAAATAAAAATAAAATAGTAATACTGCTCAGTATCATGCACCATGATCAAGCAGTAGATGAAAATAACGCAAAGAAAAAGCCACACATTGTACAACAAGACCAAAGGGGGTGTTGACAAAATGGATCAGATGGTAAGAAATGCAAACGGCAAACCCGTAGGTGGCCATTTGCTTTATGGATGAATATCATGGATGTTGCAGCCTTGAATAGTCAAGTGCTTTTCTGTATGCAGCATCCGGAGTACAATTCAAACAGATCAGACAAACGCAAAATTTTTTAAAAAGATCTATCATTTCATCTTATTGAAGACTACTTGTATATGGAAGAAAGGTCAAAAATCCCAAACCTTCCTCAGAAGACACGAGACGCAATGGCCAGATGTGGTATAAAACCCCATACCGGAAATCTACAAACACGAGGTTTACTTCTGAGAAAATGGTGTTCCTTCTGCCCTAGTGGGCATGAACATGAAAATTACAGAAATTGTAGGCGACATGCGCCATCATACATAATACAGGGTCATAGGCATGAATAACATTCTTATTAAGGTTAAATACTACAGCTACATTATCAACTAATAAAGTGAGTTCAAAATCACAATGATCAAGCATTGCTCCGAGCGCGGCGTACAGCTCGGCATGGTAGATGTCGTACCGGGGGGCGCTGCCCACACCCGGGTACAACTCGGTGACACCCACGCGCACTGTGAAGTAGTCGCATCAGCGTAAACCGTGATGGTGGGCTGAGGCGATCGTTGGGCTCGGTGCGGTAGGTGATGGAGGCGTCGAAATCCAGGGTATGGCC
The DNA here is from genome assembly GCA_964035755.1 of Teleogryllus oceanicus. Lineage (NCBI taxonomy): Eukaryota > Metazoa > Arthropoda > Insecta > Orthoptera > Gryllidae > Teleogryllus > Teleogryllus oceanicus. The sequence continues at coordinate 82,330,707 of CAXIVR010000002.1, read as the reverse complement.
CTGTCAGGCCAGAGCCGGATGATGCGAGCTAGCGGGTAAGTTGCCGTGGATGCCACGGACAGCCATGCCACCATGCCGGCGAAGGAGAGGCGAAATCTGTAGTCGGCAAGCCACGCGTCAGGAACGTTCCGAACCGCTCGTAAATAGTCCGGATCGACGCGCACTGTTTTGTCCTCTAGGTTGATATGGCCCTGTCAGGCCAGAGCCGGATGATGCGAGCTGTGTTGTGATTTGCCGTTTCTGCTTGGGTAGACAGGAGTTCCAATTGGAACCTTCAATTACAGTTAATTTAGAAAGCGCACGGAAAAAATAAAATAGTATGTGTTAAAGATGCAAAAATTCTACTTGCAAAGAACACAGCTTCATAGTTTGTAAAAGATGTCTGTAAAATATGAATAATCATGTCCTGATTTAACACGTTTACTTTCGAATATTATTCTGGTCGTTTTTGTGCATTAATAAAAATAAACTTTTCTGCAATATGAACAGTATGTAAGATTTTTATTCACGTCTGCCATCTCCAAAATAATATATTAAAAATTGGTTCAAAAAATCATTGAAATATATAAAACAAAACAGGGCCTTTGAGGCCCTGCTTATGCATTTATGTGGATTTTTGAGATTATGTTTTCTAGGGTTAAAGAGACCCAACCATACGATGGGAGAAAACACAGCAAAGATTATTGATTGTGAATGCTGAAAGGAACTGGCACTCTGTCCTTTTTAGAACGAATAAAAAATTCATCTCTTACTAACCTGACAGACGTGAAAATTAATGAGACATTTATCCTACGAATTGTATTATGACAACGTACTGGTCTGCTTACAAGAGGCTGGGAGAACTATCTGAAAATAATAAGAAAGAAACAAAAAACTGAAATAATTGGATGCTTAGATATCATAAATTAGCTCTCTCATTCGAATGATTGCAATTTCAGCAGTATTAGTCTTTTAAAATTTCAACAACTCTCATTCTGCTTGCACTGGATCGTAATACCGTTACATCCGAATGTCCATAAGTGGATCAACTCTGAGGCAAACCCATTACTAAGCAGAGGAGTGAGACGTAGACAAGGCTCAGGTGAGCAGAGCAATTTCAGTTGTGGGAGGAACACGGTTGGGTATCAAGCAACTGTGCACGATTCTATCTATTCCACTGATGGATGTTTGTGAGCCAGAGATTGGCGCCGAGATTAATCGACTTATCGATTCCACGTGTGAGTTGTGGTTGCGTCGATTATCATGCGCCCAAGTACGGTATTACCCGAAGAGCGGACCGTCTCAATATTCGGTACGTGATGATTTATTTTATTGAGCAATGAATCATTGTAATACTGGAGCTGCGTACGGGTTCTTCCTTGAAGTTAGATTAACGCACACAGAGAATAGAGGTATAAATTATGGGTTTAGTACCCTAGCTCTTAAGACGTTCAGATATTTTGAAGTAATATTTCCCTTGACGTAGGCACAGTTCTGCATAAATTACAATTGTCAGTGAATAGTATACAATATTCGCAACATTTAAAATTCAAAAAATTTGTAGAAAAAATCATCTGAGAGAGCATTCCAAAATCCTTCATGAACGTAAAACACTTCATGGTAACGTAAAACACTTTTATGTGAATGTATGGGCATCTCTATACTTACGTATTTTTACGTTATTTTAACAGTCGCATACCAATGACATTAAGGTATCCAGGGAAAGACAATGCGGGTGGGGATGATATGTGTATGAATTAAGGAAAATTATATTTGATTTAACAGTGTTTCTTGACCCAAATTATAAAGAATGGATATCAAACTCCTTGAATTCGGACGATTTGTTGAAGTACAAATTTTACGTCGGCAATCAACAGAAAAGCATTTAGAATTCTTTCTTCTACAACTGAACCAAACTCAAGAAAACTAATATCCATCATTTTGAAAATTTTATACATTAAAGAAATAATGATACTTAGGACGTGATACGTATGGACTTAGCAATGCACTAAATTGACTTTCTGCATATTTGTGTTAAACTGTTTTTATTTTTCAAGTATGGAAAAAGGTATGCATATTTTGAACATTTCATATACTTTCTGTTCTTTCTGAAGGGACACAGATGACCACGTAGACACATGTTTGAAGAAGTAGTTGAGCATACAGTATGTTGCTTCGAGTGCACAACTATTATCTACATCGACACTTACTAAAATAATAATCCAATATGAATATGGGCAGACCTGGGTGTACGAAACGTTGGAAATCCCACAAAGCAATCATGTCTGGAAACGGTTTCAAATATTTTTCTGAACATTCGATAAACATTATAAAACGGAACTGTTACTAAATTTTAGAAACGTATCAGTAATGAAAAACCTAAATGATGAAACCAACTCCTTACCTAAACAAAGAGGGAAAAAAGTTAAAGTCCATCGCTAACCCCCCTCCCCCTTCGTCATTGGTATGAGATTGTTAATGTACTTCTCTTTCTTCTTAATGTACTTATCTTTCTTCTTAATGTACGTCTCTTTCGAATATTTGTATGAGGCGGAGTTGAAAGATCATATTTCAAAAACGTTATTTATCCCGTCTGAGCATATTTGAGGACAAACTTATAAGTATTTGTAAAATGGAAGGGACATTTCAGCAATTTATAGAAAATCAATGGATCGGAAGAACGTGACGTGGTGTTCAGAGAGATATGGTAAGAAGAATGCAAGAAAAAAATATGAAGTTGAGAAAGTGCAAGCCTATGACATGACCTCAACCTGGAAACTGTTCTTTGCAGGAATAATCACTTAATAAATATTCTGAAGAAGTTCCAGAGCGCACCATGTTTCATATAAATTAAGGAAAATATAATTCACTCAATAGTTAAGTTAATGATTTTTGCGAAATCACAGTACTTATTGCCATATTAAAAATTCGGTATGGTTCAATGGATTTTGGGCTGTTGCATTCGGCATCATAGTCACAGAGAAGAAATCATAATTTGTATTTTTAAATAACCAGAAACCAGTATTGCACCATGATGCATTCAAAGGTTACTAATGCGAAAATATTAATTTGACAATCATGAATTGCTAAGAATATTTTGATAAAATTGTACAGTAAGGCTTTGAAGAATCATTTATCACTTTGAAGATTTTCATTATTTTGATAAAACGTGCTATAAAACGTTCGAAAACTGAACTCTTCCTTTCTTCTTTTATAAAATGGAACTATAAATCAAATCAGATTTTTTTCACTCCCATATGTTCTCGTGTTTAATATTCCTCTCTCTTTCATATCCTTCCTTGTTTAAAATGTAAATTACAGTAACAAAATCAAACATTCTTTACAACTATTTTTGTTCTCCGTTTCACGTAGTTCAATAAAATGTATGAATATAGAATGTTGATAATTTGCAAAATTAATATCACATGATTTTAATGTATGGCAAAATGAAATTTAATTAAACGTCAATCATTAACATATTCTATAGATGCTAACACGGTATTCATACGAGATGGACATCCAATATTTCGATTTTTGGAAGTTTTTGTATAACATATTTGCCTGAAACCTGAACTTTACAATTAGTTGAAAATCTAGACTTTACTTTTAGAATTGTGTCCAAAAACTATAATCTATGTTTAATATTAGAATCACGTAGTATACTCGTAATTAGTATTTCCTAACCTTTAATTACTTAAGCATTTGATCATGTATGTTTTAATTTATTTTAAGCATTATTTTGAAATTATAGTTATTCTATCAAACGTCGATTTATTGTTGTTCGCCAACTCATTCTATTCTTATAATTAAAAATTGTCTAATCGCAAACATTTTGTTTAAGGCGGATAAGTACCGATAAATAAAACATACTTTTTGAAAACATCATTGTCTCTGTATTCGTCTTTATTACAATGTATGTCATTGACGAATATTAAGGTGTAACAACTCTTCGCACAATGAATCTGTCGTTTATATATTCTTATTTTTTGAAATATCTCAGGTCTGTGTCACACGAGCGGGGCGCGCGTCACCTAACGCTGATGACGTCAGTTGCGTCGACGCCCGTTGGTGCCTGGGCACTACGTCGGTAAAGCTAGCACCCCCACTTTCGAAAAACTGAAAAATTTTTGCGCCATAATTTTGGGCTAATTTTGGGCTAATTTCAACCCCCATTCAAAAATTTTGGGCTACCTCTCAACACGCCGAAATTAAAATTTCAAATTGAGGCAAGCACCCCCACTTCCTCAAAATTCAAAAATTTTTGTACGCTTGAAACAAGTGAATTTTGGGCTCCTGAGCGCCACTTTTCGAAATTCCGAAACTCACCCCAAAATAAGATAACCAAAAACCAAAACCACCCCAAATTCTCAAAATTCAATAATTCTTCCACCATAGTTTTGGGCTAATTTGGAGCTCTTCAGTGACATCAAAAACATTATTTTTTGTACCCCAATACCCCCCGAAATGGAGGTTTTAAAATAAGGGTTGGTAAAGCTAGCGCCCCCACTTCCTCAAAATTCAATTTTTTTTGTACGGTCTGAATCAGTGAATTTTGCGCTCCCGAGCGCCACTTTTCGAAATTACGAGACTCACCCCTAAATAAGAAAACCAAAAACCAAAACCACCCCAAATTCTTAAAACTCTAAAATTCTTGCACCATAGTTTTGGGCTAATTTTGGGCTCTTCAGAGATACCAAAACATTTTTTGTACCCCAATACCCCCCGAAATGAAGGTTTCAAAATAAGGGGTGGTAAAGCTAGCACCCCGACTTACTCAAAATTCAAATTTTTTTGCATGATCTAAAGAATATAATAATTCTGATTTTTCTATGGGCCACGACTCAAAATTCACCCCTAACTACGAGAGAGAGAAATGAGAACCACCCGAATATTTCATAACTAAAAAACTCATGCGCCATTTTTTGGAGTCTTTAATGACATCGAAGTCATTTTTTTCACCACATTACGAGTACAAACACCCAAATTCAACTTAGCAAGAAAGGGGATTGAAAAGCTCCACATGCTCAGAACTAGAAGATCAGAAGAAATCACACACACACACACACACACACACACACACACACACACACACACACATATTACGGTTCAAAGAAATTAGAGGCACAATTCCATCCATTATATGCAATTGCAAAATTTTAGTTAATGAGAGATTTAATATAGATAACTGACCACATTTCTTGAATTTAAATTGTTATAAAACCTAAACTACAAGACTTTCTCTTCGAGGAATCAAATAATCTCTAAATTTCCACAAACCCCAAAATATGCATACGATATTACAAACTTCAAGCACTTTTCCATTGTTCAGAAATAAACACAAAAATAATGAGCGTATACGAACAAGACATTTTTTGACAATTGTCTATATAATTCTAAATTACACGCGTTGCTCATATATGTAAACAATATTAATTTTTTTAACTGTTTGTTTCGCCTCATACTCTCAAGCCAGTTTACCGACCTTTTTAAAACTCAATTGCATATTTCAGATATTCAAATCGACAAAAAGAAGAATTTATGGAGACATGCAGTAACTATAAAAATGTGTGAGTTAATTTAAATATTTAGGCCTTTTTAATAATTAATACTATTACATAAATATTGATTTTTTTTAGAAAACCTCTGGATTATTTTTGTGAATGATTTACTTAAATTTTCCTCTTTATACAGTAATACATGGCCTCTAGGAAAGTAGAGGCTATTCAGACACTAGTCTTCGCACCGCCCGCGACGCCGCAAGGAAGCGCGGGACAGCTTGGGCCTCGTTCCAGGTACTCTCATAAAAGAGCCGGCAAGCAGAAAGGAAGTGCGGAAACGGTCGCGCCTCGACCACAGATGTTGCAACTAGGGAACACATTGACGAATAACAGATCATAAATATTAGTGACCCAGTAGGGTCCTCCCAGCAGAGGCTCCGGGGGTGTGAACGGTAATGGTGAGTTGCACATTTTGTCTAGGCTACCTTCGTAAAGTCAGAATCGCAAAGTTTTCAAAAATTATTGAAACTAGACTCAAAATTTGTCGCTTTTTTGTCGTTAATTTGTTACGCAAAAAAATTGTCGCTCTTCATTTGACCCTGGTATTAAGATTCGGCTAACTTGATATCAAGTTAGCATCGTAAACGCAAGAAAACCAACTAATTACAGACATAAATGAAAAATAACAACATAGGAATTTGTCGCTCCAGACTTTACAAAAAACAAATTTTGTCGCTCTTCAAATATTAGCGAAAATGCAATTTTTTCGCAAACGCGATGCCAAGTTGATATCAAGTTAGTATCGCAAACGCAAGAAAAACTAATTATGTATTCTGGCCAACGCTGGAGCGAGAAACCCAATACTTAAATGTCGGTGCTATATTATATTTGTGAATTTCCGAATCTGAGTGTAAATGAAATAAGTCATAAATATCTCGTAAGTAGCCAGTTATTCCTTCCTTGCAACATTGTCTAATAGGAAAGAAGAAAAAATGTATCTATACATACAGTATTTTAACATCCTTTTTTTCATTCAGTAATACAAATTCCACGGAAGAAAAATCCATTCGCAGAGATTTAAATAACCCAAACAGACTTTGTTTCTTCCGAAATATTTGATCGAAACATTTACAAACAGGAAAGTCTAAATCGAAATTTAAGGCAGAGTCACTGAATATACACAGACGGCAATTTAGAAATAAAATTCCTAATAAAATTCAATATAAATATTCAAATAATAAAATGTCCGGCTAACATGACATCAAATTAGCGAAAATACACATTTTCGGCATTAATTTTAATTATTGTAAGTTCTTATATATGTTCAAAACTTTGGTTTTCTTGCAATCGTCGTTTTCCCTGATATGAATTTGATGGACATTCAAATTTCCGAAATTATTACGCGATCGACAAAATTTCATTTTCTGGAACACATGAGCAATAAAAAAAACACAAATTCCTATGTATTTATTACTTTCTCGTATACGCACGTATATACGGAGTAATATACGTAGTATAGAGAAAGTTATGTAATGCTGCACGAAAAAACCGACGATTTTCGGCGGAAAAATTCATTGCTGCGCTCTGCTGACGAAGAAGCGAATAAAACCAGTTGCTAAATTAAGAGAGAGAAAAAACACATGGTGTAGCCAGAATCCCCGTGTTATGGATTCTTGATGCCAAAAAACCATTTGGAAGCAAAACGTCCGTCCATCTGTGCATCCGTCCGTCTGTGAACACTCCTACGCCCTAAAACCACCTATACGATTGTGACGTCGTGGGAATACACAATAACACAGACACGAGCTTCAATGATAAATATGTGCAGGTTTATTCACAAATGTACAATAAATATTTAAGTTACTTTAGCTCTTGGAAAACGTTTACTCCTGATCGCAGGAGCGATCCTTAATGTAATCTGACTCGTGGCCCGCGCCACTCCTCAGCGAACCTTATGCACACAGCACGTGGCTCCCGTGACGTAGGTCACCCGTGGAAAATCTCCACCCCGGCGTCCCAACATGGGTTGCCGTACGAGCCTCGCTCGGCTCCGCGCCGCCCTGGGCGCAAGTTTTGTGCGTTCACACGAGGATTCCACTCAGCTCGACAAACCCCACCCCGCGCCTGCGTTCGCCATATAGCTCCACCCACGTGACCTGAAACGTCACTGGTTTTACACGGCCCGCGCTAGTCGGTTGCCAGGCATTTTGGGCATCCCTTCCTGATTCTAAGAATTTGGACGCGGCACGCGCAAAAATGCGCTGTCCGTATTTTGGGCATCCCTTCCTAGCCTCGGAATTCTCCCAATACCGCATTGTTCTTACATCCTGCCTGGCCCTTTGCGTCTAATCCCTTTGGCGCCGCCATTTTGAGTGGAGCGTACAATACGTTACACGATATTCTCCAAATTACAGAAACTCCGGTCGATCTGCTTCTGGTTGAAGCTTTGAAATTTTGAACAACATTCTTTCATTCAAGGGTACTTTTTCATGAAGTCCCCCGGGCATTTTCAAAATTTTCTCGAAAACGGCTCCAAATTTTTTCTTTACATTTTTTTGTAAGAATAGAGTAAAATACACTTATAAAGGTGGCAGGTCCGATTTTTCCGGTTAACTATGAATTTTCGAAAATTGTAACAGTATGCATTTTTTCGGCAACAAGGAGAGAAGACCAAAATTATTTTTGAGCAATGTCGACCACCCTTGTATGTGTTTTAGACAATGTTAGATTACTGGAAGAGACAGTCGTATAGTTTAGGTTTAATGACAGTGTAAAGAATCGTGATCCGAAAAAGTATTGGATAATTGTTATGCGTTTATAATTTTTTCAAAAAGTACTAGAATAGTCCAAAATTATTTGAGTGTCTCGTTTTATTACCCATTTTAAAAGTTATTGTCAGAAAAAGTCCTGTTTCTACACTTTTAATTTTATTGATTTTTTTTCTGGGTAGTGTGAAAGTGCTCGAAAGGTCGAAATATCGTACGCACGAAAAGTATCAATTTTTTGGAAGGAAAATAAAGAAGCCCAAAATTATTTTTTAGCAATTTCGACCACCCTTGTATGTGTTTTAGACAATGTTCGATTACTAGAAGAGACAGCCCCGTAAATTAGGTTTAATGGTAGTGTAAAGAATGGCGATACGAAAAAGTATGGGATAATTGTTATTCGTTTATAATTTTTTCAAAAAGTACTAGACTAGCCCAAAATAATTGAATATCTCGTTTTATTACGCTATCTATAGGCTATTGTCAGAAAAAGTCCTGTTTCTATACGTTCATTATTATTGATTTTTTTCCTGGGTAATGTGAAAGTGCTCGAATGGTCGAAATATCGTACGCATGAGAACTATCAATTTTTTCGAAGGAAAGTACAGATACCCAAAATTATTTTTGAACATTGTCTAACTCCCTTGCATTTGATCTATGCACTATTAATTTACTGGAAGAGAATGTTGTGTAGTTTAGGTTTTATAACAATGTAAAAAATGGTGAACGGAAAAGTTTGGGCTAACTTTTATTAGTTTATAATTTTTTGAATACGTAATAGACTATCTCAAAATTATTTGAGTGTCTCGTTTCATTAGTCGTTATGTGGACAATTGTCAAAAAATGTCTTGTTTCTATATGTTTATTATTTTTAAGTTTATTAGTGGATAATGTAAAAACTCATGAGAGCGAAATATCGTAGACACGAGTTTTCTGTTTTTTGGATGGAAAGTAGAGAAGCCTAAAATTATTTTTGAACATTGTCAAACTCCCTTGTATCTGTTCTATGCACTATTTAACTACTGGAAGAAAATGTTGTCTAGTTTAGGTTTTATAACAATGTTAAAAAAAGTGATCGGAAAAATTTTGGGCTAAGTTTTATTAATTTATAATTGTTTGAATACGTACTAGCTAGCCAAAATTATTTGAGTGTCTCGTTCATTAATCGTTATGTGGACAATTGTCAAAAAATATCTTGTTTTTATACGTTTATTATTTTTTAGTTTATTACTGAGTTATGTGAAATAACTCATAGGGTCAAAATATCGTAGGCCCGAGACTTATCGATTTTTTGGAAAGAAATGAGAGAAGCCCAAAATTATTTTTGAACATTGTCAATCTTCCTTGTATGTGTTTTAGACAATATTTCATTACTGGACGGAAATGTCGTGTAGTTTAGGTTTTATAACAATGAAAAAAATGGTGAACGGGAAGAGTTTGGGCTAACTTATTAGTTTCCAATTTTTTTAATACGTACTAGACTAGCCCAAAATTATTAAAGTGTCTCGTTTCACTAACCATTGTGCAGACAACTGTGAAAAAATGTCTTATTCGTATTCGTTCATTATTGATCAGTTTATTCCTAGGTAATGTGAAATAACTCATAGGGTCAAAATATCGTAGGCACGAGATTTATCGATTTTTTTGAAAGAAAGGAGATAAGCCCAAAAATATTTTTAAGCATTTTCGAACTCCATTGTATGTGTTTTAGAATATATTTGATTACTGGCATAGAACGTCATGTAATTTAGATATTACAAAGGAAGATAAAAGATTTGATAAATTGTGGGATTATTTTTATTAATTACTGTACCAGCCCAAAATTATTTGAGTAACGCGTGTAATTTAGAACTATGTGGAAAATTGTCAAAAAATGTCTTATTCGTATATATTCATTATTTGTGTGTTTATTTCTGAACAATGGAAATGTGCTCGAAAGTTTGTAATATCGTATGCACTTTTTGGCGTTTGTGAAACTTACGTGTATGTAATTTAGAGATTATTCGATTCCTGGAAGAGAACGTCTTGTAGTTGCGGTTTTATAAAAATTTAAATATTAAAGAAATGAAACAATTATGTGATAAATTATCTATATTAAATCTTTCATTAACTAAAGTTTTGCAATTGCTTATAATGGATAGAATTGTGGCTCTAATTTCTTTGAACCGTAATGTGTGTGTGTGTGTGTATGTGTATATATGTGTATATATGTGTGTATGTATGTATGTGTGTGTATGTATGTGTGTATGTATGTATGTGTGTATGTATTGTGTGTATGTATGTATGTGTGTATGTATGTATGTGTGTATGTATGTATGTGTGTATGTATGTATGATGTATGTTGCATGTATATGTGTAATGTGTGCATGTATTGTGTATGTATGTATGTGTGTATGTATGTATGTGTGTATGTTGTGTTGTATGTATGTATGTGTGTGTTATGTAGTTGTATGTTGTATGTATGTAAAGTATGGTGTATGCTGTATGTGTATGCATGTGGTGTATGCATGAATTGTGTATGCATGTATGTGTTATATTTTGTGTGTATGCATGTATGTGTGTATGCATGTATGTGTGTATGCATGTATGTGTGTATGCATGTATGTGTATGCTTGTATGTATGTATGTGTGTGTTATGTGTTATGTATGTGTGTATGCATGTGTATTATGTGTGTGATTTCTTCTAATCTTCTAGTTCTGCACATTGACTAACCTTTTGGCTATGTTGAATTGGATGTTTGTACTTATGTGTGAAATTATTTCGTGGCATTAAATTTCCAAATTATAGCGCATATTTCAGTTATGAACTATTTGGGTGGTTCTATTTCTCTCGTAGTTAGAGGAGTTTCAAATTTAATAGTGGCCATAGAAAACACAGAATTCAATTGTTTAGATCATGCAAAAAGTTTTGAATTTTGAGTAAGACGGGGTAGTAACTTAACATCCCCCTATTTTGTAATCTTATAGCTGGCCAGCCCTATCCTGAATCCTAAACAATTTAGAAGATGGAAAAAGTGAATAAACAATCTCGTTACCATCCATTACATGTTGAAGTCGTTGATGAACATTAAATTTTTTTAGGAATCGGGGGCAAGGAAGAATATCTGCAGGTTGCAAGGGTAACACAAAGTGAAAGGTAACTCTCTAAGCGGTTGAGTGGTAAAACTGCATCCATTTCAATGAAGGAATATACATTTATTCAAAAAACTATGAGAGCAGAGCTCTTTCACATTTCTGAAATTGCAACTAAAATAAGTTTTACATTAAGCAGAATTACCAATACACAAGTACAAAATTGGTTGGCTGAAGTCATGTTATTTGAAAAACAATTTAAAGAATTATCACAAATTACATTGAAATACAATGATTGACAAATTTTTCAGTTCTAAGCCTCTTCACAAATGTACATATTTAATAATTACACAAGTTAATTATTGTTACGCATTTTCCGCCGTATGACCGAGTCCACTTCAGGATATCCCAGGAAAGCACAATCCGTAGACCAAAATGACCAAGCTCGACATAAAGAGATTTCTTTAAAGAATACAACGAAATTAAATGCAAAACTACTTTTGGATAAATACCCGTATTACATACAATACATAGATTTGTTCTTACCCAGTTCAACAATTTTGTACAAACTACGCGGCAAGCGAGTGCACTCTCGGAAAAGGCAAACAGTTGCCCTTGCTTCAGCCAGACCCAGACGTCAGTGGTAAGTCTCCCATGGGGTCATAGATCTGTCGCTTTTCTGTAGAACCATCGGTTTTACCTCCGCTCTGGGTTCGACGCGCAGCCAAAAGTTGCTTCTAAACCGATAAACACAAATATTCTGCAACAATTCAAGAGACACGTAAATAGAATGTCACAGACAGAATATCCGCAACCTTCCGTACACGACTGTATGTGCCTCAAAGGAGAACGCCCATAAAACGAAATGCAAAATGCATACCCAACGAAATACCAATGCGACGTAAATGAGTCTTAAAGGCAAACCAATTAGCAACCCACAAACGGGTGCCACGTAAAACTATCAGAGAAGAACGCACAAAATCACTGCCAGGGAAGAACACCAATTCATTGCAGCTGAAACCAATATATATATTTCATAAAACACAACATAATCAGGTTGTGCCCAAACTTTCATAAAATATACCATACCATAATATCAGAATTGATCCATGAGCTTATTTATAACAATATGCCAAGAGTCATTGTATTGTATGCGCAGAAATACTGTCGTATTTGCTGCTTGTGCCGCTCTGTCGTTCCGGTAGCAGATATAACCTGGAGTATAAAGAGAAAGATGTGGCCCAAATTTCCGAGCGAGAAAGCTGTGTAGTTTACTGCTTTGCTCGCGGGCAAATGGCGTTGCAGTTTCTGAAGGTAACGGTGCAGCTCCTTCTAAAGAAAGAAGGCCGGAGCAGCCATTATTTAAGGTGCGGGGGAGGTACGAGGTGCGAACGAGGACGAGGAAGAGCGTGCCACATTCGCCGTCACCTCATGGGAGAGCACAAGAAGCTGTGTCAATACCACCTTGAGGATGATCGCCGCCCATTCAGCAGAATCGCAGCCGGATACTGCTCGCATGAGCGCCTGCGTCACACGCATTAAGTCGATCCCGATGCGGGCGAGATCGTAAAAAGTGCGGTGTAGCACGCGCTCCTGCTCGCTCAGTGAGGAGGGAAAGGGGATTGTCTCCGCCGTTCCACGCGAGCGGTGCGCTCCTCGCGGGCTGCGTCGGCGGCTGCCGGCTGGCGCTCCCGGGGTTGGTGGGTGCGTGGGACCAGGGCGTCCGAGTGGTCTGCTCCGGCGCTGCGTTGCTGCCGCTGGTAGGGCAGCTTCGCTGCTGAGAACGCCTGAGACCGCTGTGGCTGCGGTGGTGGCTGCGGCGGTGTGTTGGTGCTGCGTCTGGGGCGAGTGGCCGCGACGGTGGGGTGGTGGCTGCGATGGTGTATGTGCGTGGCTGCGGCGTGTGTGTTGGTGGCTGCGGCGGTGTGTTGTGGCTGCGGTGGTGGGGTGGTGGCTGCGGCGGTGTATGTGGCTGCGGCGGTGTGTGGTGGCTGCGGTGGTGGAGTGGTGGCTGCGACGGTGTGTTGGTGGCTGCGACGGTGGGGGTGGCTGCGACGGTGGAGTGGTGGCTGCGCGTGGAATGGTGCCTGCGGCGGTGGGTGGTGGCTGCGGCGGTGGGGTAGTGGTGCGGCGGCGCGAAGGTTCGCGCTCCCGTGAGGGAGAACGCGACGCCTCCGACCGCGCGTAGGCCGCTCTCCTCTCTTGGATGCCAGCACTCCGCTGGCGATCCCGCTGCTGCCGCTCGTGGCGCTGCTGCTGGGCTGGGATTCCCCTGAAACGACGGCGCTAGTACTCGGAGCAACCCTTTTACTTCGCGCCGTGCTTAGCGCCCAAACAGTTGGAGCAGTTACGCTCCTCCGCCGGGGGGTTTAGCCCCAGCGGGCACTGCGCGGCGTTGTAAGCGTCCCCACAGTTTCTGCAGCGCGTGCGGGGCATGAAGTTCCGTGCCACGTGCCCGAGATCCAGGCAATTGTGGCACTGCGTGGGCCCGCGCGGTGGCCGATACACTTCCACGCGGACGTGGAGCCCACGTATAGAGGTCACATCCCGGAACGCCCGGTGGCGCTCCGAATCCTTCAGGGTGGCGATTACCAGGAGAAGTGGTCTGCCCCGTCGTCCCGGCCGCTGGTTGCATATCCGCTCCAGCTTCCGCACCTGCAACCCAACGCGTTCCAGGTTATCATGGAGCGCCTAGAAAGAGCTCCAATGGAATGCCTCTTAAAACAAACCGTAGGAATTTCTCGTTTCCTGTGGAGTACATGTGGTATTCCACAGATCTTACCTGCAGAGCGGCCAAAAAATTCCCGGTGCGCCTGGAGCGTCTCGCACCGAAACTTGACGGCGTCGCCGGCCACCTCTGTGGTGACCGCGGCGTCGCAGTCGGCCGCGTGCAAGGCCTCGAGTGGACCTATAATGTCGGCCACGCCGTTGAGAAAGATGTAGTATGACGAGGGTGCCCGCGGCGCCGCTGCCGGCCGCGTGCAAGGCCTCGAAGAGACCTAAAATATCGGCCACCCCGTTGAGAAAGATGGCGGGCGCATCCTTAGAAGACTGAGAGAGCTAACTTCTCGCGGGCCGCGTCGGCGGCCGCCGGCTGGCGCTCCCGGGGTTGACGGATGCGTGCGACCAGGGCGTCCGCGTACGTCCGCTCCTGGCGTCGCTGCTGGCCCGGTCGCGAACCCTAAGACCGCTGAGACGGTGGTGGCTGCGGTGGTGGTGGCTGCGGGGTGGTGGCTGCGGCGGAGGCGGCTGCGGCGGAGGCGTAGAGGTGCGGCAGCGCGAAGGTTCGCGCACTCGTTTGGGAGAACGGGACGACTCCCAACGGGCCGCGCGTCTGCCTCTCTTAAATGCCAGCACGCCGCTGGCGATCCCGCTGCTGCCGCTCGTGGCGCTGCTGCTGGGCCTGGTTACCCCTGAAACAGCGGCTCTTGTACTCGGCAACCCTGTACTTCGCGCCGGTTATCACCCAGACAGCGGGAGCAGATACGCCTCCGGGGGGGTAGCCCAGCGGGCACTGCGCGGCGTCGTAAGCATCCCCACAGTTTTTGCAGCGCGTGCGGGGCTTGCAGTTCCGTGCCACGTGCCCGAAATCCAGGCAATTGTGGCACTGAGTGCGCCCGCGCTGTGGCCGATACACTTCCACGCGGACGCGGAGCCCACGTATGGAAGTTACCTCCCGGAGCGCCCGGTGGCGCTCCGAATCCCGCAGGCGATGACCAGGGAATGTGGTCTTCCCCGTCGGCCCGGCCGCTGGCTGCAGATACGCTTCAGCTTCCGTACCTGAAACCTAAAAGTTCCAGGTTATCGTGGAGCGCCTGAAAATAGCTTCGATGGTATGCCCCGCAAAACATATCGAAGGAACTTCTCTTCCCTTGTGGAGTACGTGTGGTACTCCACAGACTTCTCCTCCAGAGCTGCGTGCACATCCGGTGCGCCTGACGGTCTCTGCTCTGTCCCTGTGACGGCGTCGCCGGCCACCTCTGCGGTGAACGCAGCGTCGCTGCCGGTCATGCAAGGGCCCCTCAAGGAGACCAAAAATGTTCTCCACTCCATGGAGAGAGATGGGTGGGCGGCGTCGGCGGGAGACGAGGGTGAACCCGTTTTCCTCCTCTTCTGCTGCTGCTGCTTCTGCTGCGCCGGGTGCGGCGTGCGGCGTCGTGGCGACCGCGACGGCGGCCGGCGGCGGAGTGGTCCTGCGGCGGGCGCAGCGTCAGGAAGCGGCGATGCGGCGGCGGGCTGCGCAGCGGCCGGTGTGGAGGGCCCTGCGCCCTCCTCTCCACTCTGCGGTCTCCTGTTGGCAGAAGTAGTTTGCGCTCAGTGGATGAGGAACCGCCACGTCGGTAGACGGTTCCTCGATCCGTCGTGCGCTCGCTGGCCCTTCCACGCGCACCATTGCCACCCGCAGACGGGGTGGCGAACAGTGTCGACGGGGCAGAGCTCGCCGGCGACGACATGTCGCTTTATAAAACTCTATAAAAGCTTATATAACACTAGCCCTAAAAAGGGCTGTTTGTTAGACTAGAGCGCCCTTACAAGGGCGAAGATAGGCTTTTCGCTCTTTAGCCCTTAAAAAGCGGTTTACTCCCGCGGCGGCAGAAACTCCCTCGGCGGGTGGAGCGCTCCTCGGGTGCGTCCGCTCTCTTTGGCGTCGGGCGACCAACCTATCTCTCCAGAAGACCGAGTGCGAGTTGTGTGCGGGCGCACAAATATACTGTAACGTTACAGCCTCCTCAAATAAAATTAAAAAAAGAGTAGGTACGATTTCAACGAAAGGACTGAAATACTGAAAAACATTAAGTACGTCGTAGCCAGAACCCGTCCGCCGACCCCACGCCCCCTACCTCTTAGGGGGCGTATACAATGAGACACTTGTCAGCGGACGGGGAAGAACTAGAGATATTTATGTCAGGAACTGAGCTGTAGAAAAAGGTCAAGTGTAAATACCCGAGACGTGTGTCGCGCCGATGGGTCCCCGTGTTAGTCACGCATGAGGGACCTGGCCGAGACTTCCACCCAGTCAAATAAACACATAAGTGGGCCGCATTTAAAAGAAAAAAAGCTTTCTGACGCAACTCTGCACTCCACGTAGAGGCGCGTGCCACTCTGTTGGAAATTTTCCATCACATGAAATTCTCAACTGCCATTCGACAGAACACCGAAACGGAGACCACCCATTGTCGCAAATTCTAACGAATCAAATCGAGGCTTCATAGAGATCCGGGAGGGGCAGTCGAACCACGTACGAGACTATCAGACGAAAAGAGATTGTGGTGGCGTGTAGATAAACAGACGCATGAGAGGAAAAGGGATTTTCGTGGCGTGTAGACGCATGAGACGAGAAAAGAGTTTGGTGGCGTGTAGACGCGGGAGATGGAGGGAGCTTTCGTGGCGTGTAGACGCATATAATAGATTGGAAAAGACTTTCATGAAATATCAGCAATTAGTTGGAAAAGGAAGCACTGCCGTTATGCAGTTGAATCGGCAGTAGGACATTACTAGTTGCACTCTTTTTACTTTATTGCGAGCACATTCCGCACATTATTGTGCCATACAACAGCGCCAGTGTCGCCTCCGACAATTGCGTACTGCCCACTGTCTCGGAGGCGCAAGCCTGTTGGTGAGGAAGCCGAGAGGGTGGAAGTGTGGACACACGCACGCGGGGCACATCTAAAACAAAACTCATACAAACGCGGCACACCTAAAGAAACACACAACACACACACGCAGGTAACCATTAGCACTACACACACGCGGCACGCTTAATGCAATATACACACAAACGCGGAACTAATGCTGCAGACGCAAACGCGGCCCGCCTAAAACATCTCACACACACGCGATACCACACACACACACACACCGCGGTAGCCTAAAGCAACACACACACTCGGGTAGCCTAAAGCAACACACAACGTGGTTGCTAAAGCAACACACAGACGAAAAAGGAAAAAAAAAAAAAAAAAAAACAGAAAAAAAAGAACACACAAACGCACAGCGCGCTCAACTATGCAGACGGACGGGTTGCTCTCGCACGCACGCAGATGGACAGTACGTTTGTTGGGACATTTCCCCACCCCATTTACAAGTTTGACTTGTAGGATGTAGTCCCTATGGGGCGTTATTCTTTTTATAGTGGCGAATTCCTAGAGGCCTATTTCACTTTGAAGGAGCGCTCCTACCAAGGGTAGAGGAGGTTGAAGAGGTGGAAGACGTGAAACAGGGGTGTAGACGAATGTGAATAGGTGAAGTGTGCAAGAGGGGGGAAAGTGGTCACACACACGCGGTAAGCCTAAAACAACACACGGTAATCCAAAAACAACACACACACACACACACAACCCCGCATGTTAGCCTAATCAACACACACGAGGAAAGTCTAAAGCAACACACACACACACACGGTAAGCCTAATAAATTAAATATACACGGTCACGCCTCACGCCACACAAATGCGGTAAACATAAAGCAATATGTTATCCGCAGCTCTGTTATGCCTAAAGCAATTAATATATTCGCGGCAAGCCAAATATAGACATACACACATACGAGGTATGCCTCAATCAACACACACCCACACGGTAAGCCTCAATCAACACACAAACACGCGGTAAGCTTAAATCAACAACGAACACGCGGTAAGCCTTAAATCAACACCCACCACACGGTAAGCCTTAAATCAACACACAAAAACGGGTACCTAAATCACACACACAAACACGCGTAAGCCTAAATCAACACACACACACACACGGTAATCCTAAATCAACACACACACACACACACGGTAATCCTAAATCAACACACACAAACAGACGCGGTAAGCCTAAATCAACACTCACAGACGTGGTAAGCCTAAAACAAAACAACAGATGGTAAGCCTAATCAACCCTAAAACACGCGGCACGTCTAAAGCAACACACACACACACACACACACACACCACGTCGAGAGCAATACACAATCGCGACACATCGAGAGCAACACACAGAAACAGACCCTGAAAAGAAACACAAAATGCAAAACACTAAATGTAAAACGAACAAAACGATTGAACACACAAAACGCACAGCGCACGCAACCATGCATACGGACGGGTTGCTCTCGCACGCACGCAGATGGACAGTACGTTTGTTGGGACATTTCGTTACTACATTTACTAGTTATGACATGTAGGCTGTAGCCCCACAGGCGCGTTATTCCTTTTTTTATAGTGGCGAATTCCCCTAGAGGACTATTTCCACTTTCAGTTGCAGCGCTCCTATCTAAGGATAGAGGGGAAAGAGGGTGGAAGAGGGTGGAGGAGTGTAGGGAAAAATTAACGGTGCACATGATCTTCGCGGCGTATTGCGATCTCTTTACTTGTTAAGTTAACGGTCGGTTTGATTAAACGGTTTATTAAACTAAGGGTAAAGCTAACCGCGTGCCTAGACTCAGTTCCTTAACCCAGCGCTCATACCAAGGGCGCGGACAAGAATCGCGTGTAAAAAACTAGCCCAAGAAATGCAGACAAGGAGCAAAAAGAAAAAATCGCGGAAAAAAGCCCAGCAAAAACCGTAAGCAAGACGTTAAGTGTTGAGAAAATGATTACGCGGATGCGTACTGACGCCGAGAGTGTCAAGCTTTCTGAAAGGCTGTTTCGTTATCGCTGTAACAAGGGTAACCCGGCGCGTCTCTTATCAAGTACAACTTGATGAAAAGTTTCTGTTTGCTGCTGCTTGTAATTAAATTAAAGACGCAAAAAATCAAAATTACTCAAAAAATGCTTATCTATCATATCACAATATGTATATCATTGAATTCCTCTTTACGCTCGTCATGATAGAATAAAAAATGTATAGTTCCATTTGAGAAAACAAAGTTACCTCAATATTTCGTAAAATACAAGTGATAAAATATAACAAAGAAGCTTCATTCCTCATCTACGTTCGTGAAAACTGCATTGCAATAACTTGAACCGTTCAAAAGTTACAGGAGGTGCTATAGTTACGTGACTCATCCTGTATATTGTGACATATCGACTGTCACACAATATTTCGTGATGGGAATTGCATTTAACGACAATTCTTCGCAAAAAGTGTAAATGTTGAGGGTGCATGTGCAAAGTAACCTTTAGCAACCAGGGAAGCGGAAGTAACAAACATAGCGCGGCAAGCAACGGACAAAGAGATTGTGATATAAGGGCACAGAATTTGTGGTAAACTAGTAATGGTGTATGATATAGAAGGAAACTGAGATTGTTTCTAAAAATAAGAGATAAGAATGTATGAAAGTTATCGAGGGTTGAATTTTTTGTAATAAGGAGAGGAGCTTGAGCTCATGTGTAAAGGGTACACATAGTACTGCAGAGGTTATTGTAAATGATAGATGTGACTTGTGGAATTTTGGTGGGAAATACTGAGTAGTACAAATATTTTGCTTACAATATTTTGTGGGCGTAATTTATTTGGGACTTTGAATACCCTGGCACCGGGAGTGTGCAAATCGGACTTGAAGAAAATAGACGTGAGAGCAGGGAAGAGAGGCTTGAGACATATCTTGTAGTTTAGGGATGAACTTTATATTTTATCGCGTTAAAAGTTGGAGGAATTAATTAGAAGAAATATCTCAGCATCGGATTAAGTAGAACGACAGTCTTGAGTTAGTCTCCATCCGTGGCAAACGAATAGGGAAATAAGTGAAACAATGTTGAGGAGGATATTTTTATTTTAAGGTCGCATCAACAGCTAGGTCATTAGCGACCACTATTGGCATTAACGTTATGGTAACTATGAGGGTGAAACGAAATGGTGATGATAAGGGGTGAAAGGACGAACACAAATACAACCATGCCCGAGGCGGGACTCGAACCCGTGACCTTTGGTCTGAGATCACTACGACCCTACTGCCTCAGCAATCTCGGCCACCGGGCCGACTTATTTTTATCTTTATATTCAATGTTTATTCCACATTTTGAACTTGTTTAATACATAAGTAAGTTTATATTTAAGGTAAAACGATATACACCGAATCGCTGAGGAGAACATTTTGAATCCGCCTCGGCCCGCCTTGGTCTGTGGCCATGCGGCGCGGCGAGGGCTGTGGCAGCGCATGCGCGAGCGGAAGGGGGGGCGGCGGGCGGCGGCGCCAAGGTCGTTAGTCTATGGCGGGCGGGCGCCAGCGCAGCACACTGGATGCACGCAGCGAGCCCCGACAGAGTGCGCGAGTGCGGGCGAGTGCCAGTGCCGAGCCGAGTGCCAGTGCTGCCACCGCCGTGGAGTACAGTGAGGTGTCGGCGGACGGCGATGGGGGCGGTGGCAGCGCTTGTCACGTGGTTGCTGGTCGTCGTGCAGGTGCTGTTTGCAACACAAGGTACGATGCGTCAGTTTGTCTACATCTCAAGATCTCACAAGCTTCATGAGAAAAAGATATAGAAAACATTCATTTTGGAGTCAAAATAAAATAATATGTCGACAAAATTTTCTTTTCCTTCTAGTAAAATCAAATAAATGTAGTTCCCAATGCTTCCGGTGAGCAGAGGAAAATATTTATGGTCCCAAAGTAATCGACAATGGTAGAAATTGAAACTTCTTCCCTTTAAAATGATTTTTAAGGTGTCACTTTTCTTGTCAACTGATGAAATTTTTCAGTGATAATATATTGTGAGATATCTTGAATCACTTTACGTGGACAATCCATTTGTTATCTGCTGCAATTAACACAAAATAAGGAGAAAATATAAATTGCATAGTTTTTAAAATTTGATTCTAAAGTAAATAATGTAATGTGGCATTTATCCTCCATGGATGTCATTACCGTTACGTCAGAAGGTGTTTTAATGCATGATATTATCGATCTAAAATTGGAATACACTGAGTGTCATTTTTGTGTTATTGAATGATTTCATACGTTGACGGTAGTTTATTGAAATGACCTATTACATTAATGGATAACTGTTCATCAATATATGGTTTTGAAAATTCAGTTTCGAAATTGCAATGAAATGAAATACGAGCATGACTCCACAATGAGATAAATACCAAAAAGCATCTAGTATGTGTGTTAGTCTCATAAACATTTTCTACCAATGTTCAATTAATAGATATAACATGAAATTCATAAAGGACCAATCTTAATATGAGTAAATGAAAATGATTTCATTCCATACTAATTTTTCTCGTATCGGTAGACACATGACAATTACTAATATTTTGTAATTATAATAAATGATGGATAGTTTAAAAATATTATGGAGTCTGATTTTTCACTTTATTTACACTGTAGCGAGAAATAACGGCATGTATTTAATACAGCCAAAAGTACATTATCATATTGCATTGCTTAGTATGAGGTAGAAGTTTATACAATGCGTAACATTATTAGAATCTCACAGAATTTACAGAGCACTCTCACTGTGGAAGCCTCCGTATGTATTATCCACGCACGTTTTCTTTAGCCCTTGCTACGCTACTTGGGAGAGGAGTTTGGATATTTAGACAAAAGAAATTTTATATCAAATTTGTAGTTCGTTTTTTCGATGCAAAATACTTTCTATTACAAGGGATTTCTGGTTATCAGATTTTGCCCTCAACGCTCGTTGCTATCATATAATATTAATTTAACTGATGTTGGCAAAGAGTGGGGGAAGGTATTCCGGGACTGAAGTAAACGAGCGCGTATAATACCTGAACTTTGTGCAGGTCGCACGTGGTGCCCCGACTGATGCGATGCAACTGAAATTCGCGCCGTCGCCGCTAGGTAGGGGAGCGCTGTAGGAAGGAAGGGAGGGGGTAGAGTTGCGATTGCCGCTTTTCACGCAAGTAGCAATGACTCCCTGACCTTGTGCTTGCCGCGGATTTAACCTCGCAAGTCCTACCACCTTCTATAGATGTAAATGCATAAATGTAACTTCATTGTCTGTGCACGTCTTCTAGAATTCAGTGGGAAATATAGTTATTCAAATTATCATTTCCATGTTGTTGCGGCAGGAAGTATTATTCTTGACGAAGAACATGATGGATAAGAGCCAAAATTTATTGCTGATTTATCCTTGGAAATAGATTTTATTACATTGGAGCGTTTTTTTTTGTATATTCAAAATTCAAGTAGTATATGGTTTAGTGTAGGGATCACAGAATTTTGAAAACGTGCACAGTATTCACTTCTCCCTATAGCACGTCATACACAGTTTGTAACTGTTTTTGATGTAAATAAATAAATAAATAGATTACTTTGCGGCTTCTTGAATTTAAAAGAATGTACATCTTATCACACTTAAGAGTTGGATAGCACTACAGGAGAATCGACGCACTAAGCACCGAGAAAAGTAATGACACCTATTACAACATATATCATGTTTTTCAACGTTATGTTAAAACATGAGGACCCAGTTGATGCTTGAATTTATACCAATTTGATCCATCCCAGCCTCGGCAATTAAAAACAACCATAAATCTGAGTAATGAATACTTTCAAAAGCATTTATCCCAAAATACTTTTAAGTTAAAAATATTGTATGTATTATTTCTGCTGGTTCCGTCATTGGCCCTAAGCAAATACTGAATACTCTGCTTACTTTTGAACTACTACTACTTCTTCTTCTTCTTCTTCTCCTCCTTCTCCTTCCTCCTCCTCCTCTTCTTCTTCTCTTCTCTTCTCTTCTTCTCCTTCAGGTATATAGGCACTGCCTGTTAGGCCTCCGTTCCTATCTGGTCACCCCATCCCTTCTTCCGGCGGCCAGGATTTCTTCATCCTTGTGGGCGGTATTTTAGAATTCTTTTCGGTAGGATTTTAGAGTTCTTGTATTGCATCCTTTCAATGTGCTGCGTCCAGCAATTTCGGTAGTAATTAATTTCCTCTTGGTTTACATACACCAAGTTCTTTACGAATTTCTAAATTCCTTTTCTTGTCCATCAGCTTATAACCCAATGATCTCGAAATCTCATTTCAGCACTTTGTAGTCTTGTGCTACCTTCTTTCGTCATTGTCCAATTTTTCACTTCCATATAAACAATTTGGGATACTAATACAGGCGGAGGCAAGTGGAGGTGGTCTCTGTTCGTGTTCTGCGTCGGCGGTCGCACCACGTTCCCGTCGAGCCCACGGCACCTCCGGCAGTCCCGACGCTTTGCATGACAGCTCCGAGCGAGGACTTTTTACGAGGGCGATGGCTGCGGCAAACGCAGCAGCAGGAAGCCTGCGGTGAGTCGGGACCTGTTGGTGGTCGCCAAATAGGCAGGAATAGCTTTTGGCAACAGGATGTTGGAACAAAGGTCTAGTCAAGCTCGGAAATCAAGATCGCATGGTACATAAACACACGGATATTGTCGGTCTCGTAGAAACTTGTGAAGGAGGGTGAGACCTTAAATGTGTCTGGTTTACAGCCATATGCAAACCAAAAACGAGGGCGTAGGTACCCGAGGAGTTGCGTGCATATTTCAGGATAGGTTAGTGCACTTATTTATGAAATTACAACAAACTCCGACAATTTTCTTTGTATTAGACTAGTAATGCAAAAATATGACCCTAATTAGATGATATAATTGGCCATCTACAGGGCTCATGCGTTATTATTCTCCAGAAGCTTGTGGAACAATAATTTCTTAGACTGTTGAAGCAGTTGTATCCGAATACTGATTTTACTAGTCTTAGGTGACATGAATGTTAGAATTGGCCATGAGCAGGAAGTATTTTCGGAGTCTGATCGCGCAGCGAGCTAATTTAGAAAAGCAAAGACCTTGTCATCATTAATGAGGGTCAGAATTGTTAGAATTATGCGAGATTTAACTCGAAATCTTAATGGTAACTATGACAGATACTGAAGGGGAACCAATTTTTATTAGTGGAATGGAGGTAGTGTAATAGATTATGCCTGTTGTCTCATGAAAGAATAAACAATTTATTAGATTTTGGAATCGAATTACGGCAGAATCTGACCATTTGCCTGTGTGTTCATTTAGCAGTAATGCTACCGGAACTGCTGCAGGCAGTGGCACGGGCGAGAGCAACAAACTTCACAATAGCAAGACGACGGTTTATATGGAAAGAGGAAAAGCGACAGGAATTTGCAGAGGCTATTCTTAACTCGGTAGGGTGGGCGCGAGAGGAGCGGTCACCGGAAAGGCAAGCAAAGAATTTAGAAAGGAGACTCTTTCGCGCAGGGAGGGGCATGCGAATGTGGGGGAGAGGAGGAAGGGGCAACAACAGATGCCGGTTTAGCGAGGAGTGTCGGGTGAGCAGGCGTGAAGCAATAGTAGCCTTAAGAATGTTCAGAACAGTGGAACTGGTGGGAAGCGAGAAATAGTTACTTGTTACTACGTAGGCAATATTGAGGCCACAATTAAGAAATCGAAGAAATCTTGCAGGAGAGTGAGACAGCAAGAATAGAGGCAATTTCCATAGCCAATCATAATAAATCAATTTTGGACGTTATAAGATCTCTGCGTAATAAAGTAAATGCAAGTAATGCAATTTCAGCAGACGCGTGGGAGCAGTACTTTTCACGGGCGCTCGCAATAGCGAATATTGAAACAGGGATAGATATTATCACGGACCGGGATGTCCCTGAATTAGACGAATCGATAACCTGGAATGAAGGAAATAGGGCTATGCTAGCCATGAACAATAAGAAGGCAGGCGGCGCGGATTTGGCATTCCGACACAATTTATTTCCGGAATCAGGGCACATAGACCCAGAGAGACTGAATTATTTAATGCAATAGTTGATTCCTGGATCAGTCCAGGAAACGTGGAGTACAGCGACTCCAACCAGTCTTTTAAGAATAAAGGTAATAATGAATTGCCCACAAAATTATCGTGAATTAGTCTTTACCAGCGCTGAGCAAGCTATTTTGTAAAATACTCAACGGGCGACTGAGTGAATGCAGAAAGCACAGTAAAATATCAGAATTGCAAGCAGGTTTTTAGGAGAGGCTTCGCGACTACCGACAATATCTTGTGTTAGATACCCTAGTAAAGCAGGCGCTTGCGCGTAAACGGGGGCCAATTTATATTGCAGCTTTAGATTTCGGAAATGGCTTTGGACTCGATCAATAGAAAGCTTTATAAAAACTTAATGAGCTAGGGCGTCCTAATGTAAAGTTTTAAAAGTGCTGCAGAGCATATACGAAGACGTAAATTTCTGTGTCAGTGGTGATGGAAGTACAACGCGAAAAAATAAAATCGACAGTAGGAGGCAGGTAATGTCTCTCTCACCGCTATTGTTTATCTTGTTTATAAACGATTTATTGACGGTTACAGGATGCGGATACATCTGCGCTGAAACGAGGGCCTGAAACATTCCTGGACTACTATATGCTGATGATTTAGTTTATGTTCGGAGACTATTGACGGCTTACAAAAAGTTTAAATATCCTAGGAAACGTATAGTAAACATGGGGATTAAAAGTAATATTCAAAAACCAGTAGTTGTCTTCAAAAGAATGGATTTATCTGGGGTAACAAGGAGAGATGGTTTACGCCCAGAGGAGATTGGACTGCAAAACATTTACATATCTTGGGGCAAAATTTTCCATGAATGGGGATGGAGTAACCACATAGTGGCGGCGCACAGTAAAGGAAGAATTGGTGCTCAAAGAAACTGTTTGCGCAGTGCGCAGGGTTCCGGAATTGCTCTTTAAAGGCGAGACGATGCTTAAATCGCTAGTTCTCCCAGCAATGAATTATGGGGCAGAAATTTGGGGAGGGATAGGAGCAGATCGACTAGAAAGCGTCGAAACAGATTATTTCAACACTCTCGTGCCCTAGATTCGCAGCAAAATGCCGGAGTCCTAAGAGAGGTTTGTGTAGGAATTTGGAAAGTGATTTAAATGAAACCTATTAAACTTGGATTAAATTAGCAGGTGAACAGGTTGACTCCACTTATAAATAGATGTTTTCGGGCAGTTACAGGGAAGCAACCAACGCTACTGGTCGTAATAAAATTAAACTGCTACTGAACGTTCAGGTCTGTAGACGTTTCCCGGAAATGGCGGGAGATAGGGGAACACGACAGAACGGTTAATTTCGGATAGACTTGCGGATATTAAAAGGCAGAGATCCTGGCAGCAACGCCGAAAACGTTCGCTAGTTGCGCAAATTCACGCGAGTCCGTTATTGCGGGCTGCGAACGTTACGTAAACACACCGCAAAAGGACGCAAGAGGGGGATACGCTTGGTTCAGGTCGGGGTGATGCAACGTGATTAAAGGACCTGGAATGGTAATGGCATCTGTGTGCTTTGCGGTGATAAAGACTGGATCCATATCCTTTAATTTGCAGCGACCGAAACTTGAGAGGAAAATGATGGAATGGAATTACTATCTAACAGTAGAACGTAACGTCACCAAAACATTCTAGGGATAAAAGATTTTAACTTCATGAAAGAAGTAGGAACATTTCTCGGAAAGGTTCGACCACTAGAGAAACGGAAATTAAGGAGTGGGAAACAGCAGTGGTTAGTACGATAAGAGCTCTGTGACTGAGAGAAATATGTAATAAATCAATAAACTAACAATACTAAGGGTCAGTAAGCGCTATGTTAGGTTAGTAAACAGTACAAAAGTTATAAATTAAATAATTGTTACATAAGTAGATAAATAAGTCAATAAAAATAATATATATATTAACTTAAAATAATTAAAATAAGTTAAATAAATTAAATAAGTTATATAAATTAAAAATTAAATTAATTAAAATAAGGTTAAATAAATTAAAAATTAAATTAATCAAAATAGTTAAATAAATTAAAATTAATTAATTAAAATAAGTTAAATATATTAAAATAAATCAAATTAAAATAAAATAAAAGGAAACGGCTAAAATAAAGTACATTAGGGGCGAAGGGAAGTGGGAATCGAAATGTTAGGGCAGAGGCGTTGGTGTGACGATTTTCTGTGGTGCTGTTTGCTCAGGTGCGGTGGAGTCAAACACTGAAGGAGAATGCCTGACGCCCGCGCCAAATAAATAAATAGTCTAAAAACCGGATAGAGAAGTATGTACTGGCTTCTGACGGTTTTTCCCCTTCAGGGGTTTTTCCTCAGCTGTACCTATGAACTGTTTCCATGGCTTTTGAGGCGAGGAGAGACCATTGGGGGTGAAATAATTAGAAGGCGAAAGGTTAGAACCTCGGTATCGTAGGTATTGTATCACTTAAAGGCCTTCGGCCCAGCCACATTGGATCAAGTTTAATTTGGTTGTACACTACTCATTAAATAAAAATAAATACCATTACATTATGGAATTTAATCATGGTTTCCTTGTGACTTTATTTTCAGGGTTCTGTGAATTGTTCCGTTCATACGATTTAGCCTTTCAATTTTCCTTGTATATCTATTTCTCTCATAACAAGGTGTATCCCAAAAAATTGCTTGAAAATATTTTGTATAGGTGAATTACACAACTAACTTGGATCTAATCGGTTCCATCCCTTCAAAGGTCATGCATTTTTTTTTGTTGAGGATATACAGAGATTGTACATTTCGGTTACCTTTTGTAATTCAAACAGTGCTTTCTGGAGGCTATATTCATTTGCTATTATAAGTTGGTCATCCGCGAATTGATTGGTCATTAGATTTCCTTTGTCCCATGTCACGGCTATAAGATTTTAGTCTAGATGAAGCATTAAATATGTGGATATCCAAATATAAATTAAAAAGAATTTGGGATAGACTACATCCTGGCCTTGCCTGGTTTGCGACATTCTTTTTATTCTCTGTCCATTGGATACAAATTTCCTGAGTTACTATACATGTTCCTAATGACCAAACCAGCTGTGGTAGAGATCTTTATCACACGATACATAGTGTACTTTTGTTTACGGTGTCGAAAACTCTTGAGTAATCTATGAACAGCATGTGTTCTTTTATGAAATTCTGTTTCGTTTGACAGTGAAAAATATTATCGGAGCAAGACCTACCCTTCCTAAATACTTTTTGTTCTTCCAATAACATGGTCTCTGCAATATTACGAACTCTGGATGCGATTATTTTTTAATAGATTTTGTAAACATCATTTATCCACTCTGTTAGGTAAAAGCCAAACATGACAGTTAAACAGGTCGTAATGAAGCTCTTACCGCACCCAGTGCGGTAAAGTACTTCATTACGACACTCGTTTTGTAATGGGTTATTCCGCGACTAGCTTGATTCGTACTATTAAAAATAACAACAATTGTTCAAAGAATTTTTATTGACATAACTTTTTAACAGAATAAGAGTTCAAATTATAATAATAGCTATGCTTTTATTTGTTGTAAACATTAATTACTAAATTTGCTGCAATTTGATAAATGTAATTCCTGATGATGTTGAAGCTAAAATAATCATATTTGTATTTGAAATATTTGTAGATTCCATATCTGAAATATTATTTTCCTTACAATTTTCTATAGCTATCTCTTTTTTATTTTGCACTGATGTTTCGACATAACCTTCAGCAACAGAATTTGACTTCCATCCACCGTGCCTCTTTAACACATTCATGTCAGCACCTGCATCGGCGAGTAAAGAAGCAGATGATCGACGAAAGCAATGTCCTGTAAGTCATAGAATTCTTCAAATCAAAGATACATTGCTATTTTTTTTGGAATGTTTCAAAGTATTTATCCCAACCTCGGTTGCGAAGAACATTTTCCAGGCTCTTGTAGGAGAGAAAGAAACGATCGTGTTTTTGACATTTTCCGGCCGAAGGCGAAAATATTGACGAAAAGTCTCCAACAGTTGAATTCTTCGACACTCTCCTTGAGTAATAACAAATTGTCTTGAAATTAATGTCTTGGTGTTTGGTATATTAAATTATAATATACGCATTTTATCCTCTATATCACTTAATTTAAATTTTTCAATTCTCTCTACGGCAAGCTCCAAAATGCCAACTATTAATGTCACCTTCATCATTAAATAAATTTCATTATCTGCCTCATTAAAAATTTATGTATGTCATCTTCGAAAATATTTTAGATTTCTTGCTCATGTATCCGTCTTTCTTTTAAGAGTGTTATCAATTGTGTGAACTTACTTATGTCCACATTATCATTAAGTAATATTGTACTCTTTAACATGGAATAATGTGACCATAGACTTGAGGTTTTCTTTTTAGACTTACCAGAGAAGCACGCCATCATAACTTTCTTCCTGAAATGGTTTTAATATGTTTGGTTGCACTCCAGTCTCTAAATAAAGTGTATTCACGCTCATATTTTTTCGTGATTTCTCTGGTAATAGCGTGTCTAGAGCAGCATTTGCTGTTATTTCGATGTCAGAATCAAGAAGCAAGCACACTATATTGGAAAAATACTCTACACCGTGGAAAGAATACACAAAGCTTGAGGTTGACACCAAATGTGTTTCCAATTGTTATCATTGTTAGAAATAGTGTCGCCACTTCTAGAAAATAAATCGTTGTACCAAACGAACGCGTAGGACGATCTTTTTAGATTAAATCTAACTAATTTTTACAGTGGATAAATGTTGTAATGATATACGTGTCAACATCTATTACAATACTCGATTATTGTTTTCAAACTCGCCTAACGGCCCGTTTGGCAATCTCTCTCCAATCTCGCATTGTAATAAGACGTTTTACGACACTTATATCGTAAACCAATATTAAATGACTTATTCCTCTATAATTACAGGACGATCGGTCCCCTTTCTTTAAGATAAGGCTTATTATTGCAACTTTTCACTCTTGCGGTATAAGCACTTTCTTCCAACATAGATTGATAAAATGTAAGGGCCGTTTCTTTAAATTGTTTTAGGCATATTTGATCAATTCGCCTTTAACACCATCGCTTCCTTTCGCTTTTCTATTTTTTTAGTTTTTTAAGGTATCATCCAGTTCCTCATATTCTATTTCATCAATTTCCCTTGCTGTTTCTAAGGGTTCTTCTGTTGTTTTCGTAACCAGGTTCTGTCCATAACCATTCTTCGTAATCATCTTGCTTCGGTTATGAGAGGAATTGCTCTGTTTTACAACTTCAATATTTGCTGTATCTCTCACCTCTATTCAAATGTTGCATTACTTTATAGCTCATTGTCTGGCGCCCGTGTATATCATGCTCCAGGTAAGCTATGTATCTGTCCCAGCTTTCTTGTTGTGCCTTGTAAGACTTCTTACGTAGTTTGATGCAGTAGAATACTCTTCTTTTGAAACGGGGTCTGGGGCTCCTAGATGTTTGAAATATATGTTTCTCAAATCTACAGCTTCCTGAATCTCCTTTATTCCATATCTGTAGCCTTTTACTTTTCTATATTTTTTGAGAGAAGAAGCAACAATTACTTCCATTGATGAAGTTCTATCACTGTTTTAATATGTTTCCACTCTTCTTCAACATCTTGATTTACAGGGTATTTTCCATTTATTTCATCTAGTCACTGTTGGTATAAAAACGCGGTTGGTTACTTGAAACATAATTGATTTAATTCAAATCATAGGATTGAATTCAACATTTTAGGGGTCTAGGTACGTCCTCATCTTCAGGTGAACGTGAATCCCATGTTAATTCACCAGATCATTTTTTATATTTACAGTTACAGTAACACGTATGCATAGGTTTGTTTTAAACAACATGAACTGTATTGTTACATTGTTACAATTAATTACATTTCATTATTATCTTCATAACAGTTACAACTTAATTTACTATGTATACTTAATAAAATTGATGAACAGAACTTAATTTACAGTCATATACCACTCATTCATTTTGCCTCATTCACCTTGTACATTTTTCACAGACTGTTTTAAAGTCCTTCAATTTACTGCATTCAGTGATATCCCTATGAAGATTATTGTAAAATTTTGGAACTAAGCATTTTCCCATAATTGTAAGTTTTTTCCGTAATTGTTAAAAAATTTTGGCACTATATATTGAGGTTTTCTGCTTAAGCATGTGTGTTTTGGTATTTTGTAGTTTTGGACTTGTTGTTTATAATATGTCAGTATTTGTACATACCATTTGTAATTAATGTTTCACAATTTTCTAACATTTCTGCTCTGAAAAATTCTCTATTGTTTGATGTTAGTTGTAAAATATTTTCAGTTAACAGGAGTTTTGCTTGAATGATTCGATACTTAATCTATTCCATATACTTTATAAATTCGTTTTTGTCCACTATTTAGCAATCATTTTCAAATTACTTTCTTGAAGGTAATAAGGTTTTTCCAAGAGAAAATATTTGCACCATCCTCTACAAACTTTGGAAATCTTGTATTTCGCAGTATTATTTTCAAACAATATTTCCATTAAACTCTGATCTATTAAAATGGATGAAAATATGGAAACAACATTTCAAAGAAATAGCGCAGGTTCTATTGAGAATTCTTATGTTATTGGTGGAGTTCATTTTCCATTAAGGAGAATAATCGAAAATGGGAAAAGGCCATTGTGCTTTCCAATCAATGAAACCGTAACTTCCGCCTCTACTCTCTTGTCAATGAATTTATTCATCCGTTCTGCCTTCGAATGAACACGCGTCTGCCCTCTTCCCTCTCCTTCTAATCATCACCCATCATCCCCTGTCTTTGCTTGCTTCTTTGCGCCGCCCCCGTCCTAGACTTGCACGTCTCCGCCCCCATCCCTTATTATGCCTTTACTCACCCTCCAGACTCTTCGCCATCTGCCTTTCCCTGAACTCTGTACTCAACATCCCACTCTCTCCCCTTTCGCTTCCCCGAACCCTCCCATTTTCCCCAATTCTTCCGTCCTCGAAATACTCACCACTTATCACCGTCCCTTCCATTATCTACTTCCAGCCACAATCCAACCGCTCCTACCCGCGCACCATCACCCGCTCTCTCCCACCGTTTGTGCTTGTGAGGCGGCGAATACTAACCCAACCGCTCCTACCCGCGCACCATCACCCGCTCTCTCCCACCGTTTGTGCTTGTGAGGTGGCGAATACTTCGCTTCACTGGCTTCTCTTGGTTGGAGACCACGCGTTCGGGATCAGTGCGTTTTAGAGGCGAGTTTCCAAAACCAGGCCGCAGCTCCCCGACCATGCGAGTCCGTTTCGCTGGCGGCGATCGCGGGTTCAGGGTTTAGGTATATTAATTGGTTTTCAACGAACCACAACGCTGAAAGATTATTGCGAGAAACGGATATTTGTGTAGGTAAGTGGGGATGATGGTGAATGGTGGAATCGTGCAGAGTTCACGACATGGCAAGACAAACTCTACTCTGCTCTGCAAAGGCGGCACGTTAACAGCGTCTGGATCTTCGGTGTTTGGGAAATTTTTCATGTGTGTACGAAATATCTGGCGCGGGATAGATATGCTAGTCGTACGTGAATATCCTTGCAAATACAATGATACTATGCTTGGGTTTTAACAAGAGCTGTACGAAATATTTTAATTCCGTTTCTAATACCAGTCATTTTCTGTGCTTGATGATGACTTCACATTTTAAAAAGACTAAACAAACCTGCATTCTTTATAAGTAAACTACAAAATACGATAAAATTTCTATATTTTTAGAATAACTTAGATGATGGAGAATCGTCGGAATGATTGAGCTTCTACCACCAAACCCTGAATCCATGTAAGCTTACCAATCAGCTTCAGATGGAATGTTGGTTTGCCATGTGCTTTCGTAAATGTGGTTTCTGAAATGAGGTAATGCATCAGGCACGCTGAATACAGTCGCCATACCGTCCGGAACGCAAAGGTTTCTAAAAGGTGAGATCAACAATATCGACTATCATCGCGATGAGACACGCCAGCGTCATTTTCTCTCAGTCTTTCAAGTAAATATTGCTTCTGCCTTATCAAGGTTTTGCAATAATCGGATAATACACGCAAGAGGGTTAAGGTTTTTTAATTGACATCGATTAATTCAGTTTTATTCTTGCGTCGTTTGAAGAATGTTTACAACAATCAGTTTCAGTTTGTTCGCGGAAACACATCGCAATTGCTTCTCGATTTGTAAGAGATGCGCGATTTTAGAGTAGTTTGGTTGACTAAGAAGGGGAGGGCAAGGGGAGAGACGGTAGGGGAGATTGTGGTCCGGGCATTTTCCTTTCCTTAAGCCCGAATCCTGCTTAGTAGACCACCCTTGAGAACGAAACGAGGGCACGAGAAAGGTGTTTGTTGGAGCCCGGTCGGCTCCGAAGGGCTGGGAAAGCGGAGGGCGTCTGGAGGGCCTGGGAGCGGGCGCCCTGAAGGGAGGGAGAGGGGGGAGAAAAAGAAAAAAGAGGAGAGAAAAGAGAGGGGAAAAAGAGGAAGGAAAGAGGAGAGAAAGAGAGGAGAGGAAAAGTAAACACCGTCTCCTTCACCAAACCCTTATAAATCCTCTCTCTGCTAGTTCTAACACGGTGACGTACGTTTGCATCCTGATAAATGTAAGCGTCAACAGGTTCATTCCGCCATGTGCGTAATTTTGTTAAGAGCAGCAGATTCCAAGAGCGCCCCACGTGGCTCAAGCTCTAGTTACGCTTGTCTCTGGAGCGCACTCTCCCCTCTAGGCCAAAAGGTGGAGGGCGGTCCTGTTGCTGGGGATGTGATCTCTGAAGGTGAGATGTAATGCAAGATGCCTCAGCTTTGGTGATGAGGAAAAACACTCCAGGAAAATGTGTGTGTGTGTGTGTGTGTGACAGAGAAAAGGGGAGAGAGCGGGGAGAAGGAAAGAGAATATCTTTAAGTAAATTCGCGAATAGACAAAGAAAAAACTATCTTCGTATAAATTCGTGAAAAAATCTACTTAAATTATTTTTTCCTTGCATCGTGTGAAAAATGTAAAATTTTTTAACTTAAGTTTATTACTTTTAAAACTTGAACAAGAAACTTTTTAACTCTATCTTCTTTAAAAAAAATTGACTATGTAATCTCCAATACGGGATATAGAGATGAAAACCCCAAAGAAGAGATATAGCGAAAATTCGACTGAATAAATTGTAATACAAGAGAACTATGGTTGGGGTC
Source organism: Teleogryllus oceanicus (assembly GCA_964035755.1). NCBI lineage: Eukaryota > Metazoa > Arthropoda > Insecta > Orthoptera > Gryllidae > Teleogryllus > Teleogryllus oceanicus. Next base: position 82,296,501 of record CAXIVR010000002.1, on the reverse strand, counting down.
AAATTTCTGACTTGGGCCTGGTCAGGGTTTACCTATGCCTACATGTAAACGCCATTAAAACACCAGTAATGCCCTTCTGTAATGGGAATACCTGATTTGTGCCAAAGGTCACCCCAACTGGGAGTGGTGTAGGGCCAATCACCCACTTACTCTTAGAGCGGTTCAGAAAAACTTAAATAGCCTCGAACAAGAAAGACAACTTAGGCGACCGCGAAAGGAATTGGACATGAATATAGGCATATGAAATATTTCAACAATAACAGCAAAATAATTGGAAATAGTAGAAGAAATGGGAAAGTACAATTTAAAGATTTTGGAGATTAGGGAAGTTAAAAATAAGGGAGCAAGAGTGGAATTGCATAAAGGGTATGTAATGAGATACAGTAGAGTGGATATTAAATCAAGGGCAGTTGGGGGTGTAGGCATTATCGTGAACTCGTAAATTAAAGGAAGGAGTGTCATTGGTGAGTATATACGCACCACCGAAGATACAGATGCAATAGAAAAGGAAATATTTAATTCAAAATTTCAGTGATTAATGAACAAACACAATGGATGGATAATCATGTGGTGATAATGGGAGACTGGAATGCTCGCATAGGATTGGATGCGTGAAAAGGGAAGAGTAGTATGGAGAAATACAGAGTGGTGAAAACAAGGAATGATAATGGGGAGAGGATGCTAGAATGTTGTATAAACAGTTGCTGATAGGAGATACGTGGCTTCTTCACAAGAAAATACACAAATACATCGTTGAAACAAGAAGAAACCAGATGATAGTTAAAAGTATGATTGATTACTGTACATATACGAAGTCATTTCGATATGCAATAATGGATATTAGGGTGCATAGAAGTGCGGAATTAAGCATGGAACATGAATTGTTGGTGATGAAAACCCGTATTAAATATCCACCTAGAGAACGATTTAAGAAACATTTTAAAATAAAAAACGCTCGCTCAGAACATTTTAGGTGATAATAGATCTCACTTCATGAAAGAATTAGAAACATGTCTAAGAAAGGTTCGGACAATTTAGAGAAATGGTAATCAAGGAATGGAAAAACACCACTGGTTAGTAGTATGAGCGGAACGTAGATTGGAGTGGCAATTAATAAGTTAATAAGTAAGCAATGATTAAGTTAATCATCAATAAGTTTGTAAATTGATAAGTAGATAAGAAAAATCTATAAACAAAGTAGCAAACCGTCAAATAGTTAAATGAGTACTTTAGGTCTTTTCACAAAGAAGTAAGCGCGGAGACGATGGTGCGGGCGATTTTCTGTGGCGCTGTTTGATATCAGGTGCTGATGAGGCCAAAGGCCGGAAGGAGAATGCGTAACGTCTGCGCCAAGAAATAAATAAATAACTTAGAAAAAATTGTAGATTTGCAGGTACTCGTTTTCTCACGGCAGGTTTTCCCCCTTCAGAACTTTTTTCCTCAGCCGTACATTATGGTCTCTTTTCCGCGGCTTTGATACGATGGAGAGACCATACGGAGTGAGTGGGAGAATTCGAAATCTTACAACGCGGTGGGATGAGGAAATCAAAACTCTCTTATAGCATTATTAAGTTTTGAATTTTTGGGGGGGATTAAGGTTAAAGGCCTTCAGCCTAGCCACATAGTTAACAAGTAATGTAATTACAAAAACCAAATGAATTAAAAAATTAATTAAAAAACTTCAGAAACGGCAATATATAAAGCATTATTAAAACAGCTCGAAACCAAATCATTTCTTTAAATTTTTTCTCGAATGTAGCTAAGCTTATAAAATTGGCGCAAGTGCCAATTTTTGTTAAAGAGAGGAAAATTTTTAAATGAAAAACACGTGATATTCGGAATATTATAAAGATCGATAAACAAAATGTTCTCACAAGCGGTTCAAAAAAATCTAATTTTTTTGTAAGGATAGAACACAATGCAATGAATATTAGTGACAAGAGAACAGTTTTGAATAAAACTTTTATATAAAAACACGTAATTTTTAAATTTTTACTTTCTCGTACACTTCTGTCATAATAAAGAGTAAGACTTGAACCACTGCAGCAAAAAAACTAATTTTTTGCCGTAAAAATGTGTTGTATGGCTCTGATGCACAAAAGGTGCATCTTTTTCTTGTTCTGATATGTTCTGAACTTGATTCTGAATGTTCTGAATGTTCTGATCTTGTTCTGATATGTGGTAAATTACTTCATATACCACGTCCTGTAATTCACATTTTGTAGGCTCTTGATCACAAACAATTTGTTTACAGCAAGACGTGTCTTCGTGCGGCTGTGAACAACGCTAGCGGGTAACTGTAGAAGATGCAACACATTGGGAGGTGCCATGCTGCAAGTGCGACTACATACGGGATCAGAACGGGTTGTTTGCCTTTAGGATAAATGAAAATCAATAAGCAATAATAATAAATTGAAGTTTAATGTTTGCGTAAATACAAATAGATTTTTTTAGTGAGTAGTAAACCGGAGGACTAATGAAACTTTATAAAGTTTATGAGTGCTCTTCTTTCTTGAAGTTTACTTTACTTACGGTTTGTTGTGCTGCAGGCATCAACCCAAATCACTCGGCTGAGTGTGGGGAGGCCGTGAGAGCTGAGGTTGGCTGCACGCAATTCGGCGGTGCGAACTGGAATGGGTGCGGACTCACTTGACCGGAGCTGGTGGCGGAGTTTGCCTTAAATTCGGCCAAGTAGCGTCAGATTCACGCGAGTGGCCCGAATTTAGATTGGTTTGGTTTGGTTTTCTCGTGTTTCCGGGCGCGTCAACTGCTTTTGTCATTAGTCCCGTTAGTGTGGTGCATTTTTTTTCTCGGGAGATGGCGGTGATCTTCCCCCGCTGGATGGCGAGATCCGGCGCCGACCTACCGTCGGCTAGGGGGGTTTCCCCCTAACCAGGACGCTCCCACCAGCGGGGCACCGCCCCAGCCGGGACAAGCTCTAAGCTCCCGACCGGCCTCCCGGAATATATGGTAGTGTAGTGCATGTTAGTGTAAGTGTGTGTGTGTAAGAGGGAGAGGATAGGACAAGGAAGAGGAAGGAAAGATCGCGAGTGGTCCGTTTGGTACGGTACTGCTCCGGCATTCGCCTGGTGTTGATCGGAGAAACCACGGAAAACTACCGATGAGAGCAGCCGGCTGCTAGAATTCTCCTCCAGGCAGCGACTGGATTCGACCTAGCTGAAAAGCTAGTGTCGAAAATCCTGCCGCCGTGGGGAGTGGGAACCTAGGACCTCCCGGTCAGAGGCGCAGCAGTGGCATCAGTTGATGCACTGGCTCCCCTCCCGGTCGAATTTAGAGGTAGCGGTCTGTTGACCATGCTGGTTGACTGATGAAGCCTTGATAGGCGAAGCAGGATCAGCCGACACGTTCCCGGGCTGTCTGCCTAGCGAGCATTGGTACCCTCGTGGAGCGAGTATTGCTACACTCCCCCATTCTTGATAGATGATTAGTTGAATAATGAGTGATAGTGTCAATTGTGTTTGAGTTGGTCTCCTCTGTTCTGTTCTATTTTTTCTGCTCTCTCGTGGGAGCGAAGTTGCAGTATTTATTAATTGGGGGTGTTACTGAGGCCTTGGAAGGGAGAGTCACTTGACATTGGCTTTGAACCTTTGGTGAGGCGGTGAGACGCCATAGACTTGTTTATGAAATGAATGTTTATGTAATGAATGGTTATGTAAATAATGAATGAATGGTTATGTATATAATGAATGAATGATGCGTGAACGAAAAATAAACTAGTAAAAGAACCACATAGAAAACCACACAAAAACATTTAGAATTAAGAAAAAAATAAGCGTAACATTTTTCGTGTAAATTAAGTATGCAAAGTGCTACATCATAATTATTAAGTTAGATTTAAGCTAGAATTAGTTAGCTTTTAGTTAGCATTAGCTTTTTCTTTACCTCTCCCTTTCTGCTTGGGCCGCAAGCAGCAGCATAATTAGTACCATTAATAAATAAATTCCCCTCCTCAGGTTAATGTGGGGGGAAACATGAAAAAACTTCTTGTTGGGTATGTCTTCGGTCCCCGGGAGAGGACCGTCACATTGGCGCGATCGGATGCTAGGGCGGTGTCACGTGAGGTGCCGCGATGGCGGCCACCGTTTGTTCTTTGAATGTTTTGTTTCACGGGAATCGCGGCTTGACTTGCAGATAGTGAAGGAATATCGGTGCGGGTGCGTCCGCTTGTCGATTGCATTTTTTGTCGGCGGATGCTTAATATGCTGTATTGGCGGGGTAGGCACGATGAATCTGAGAAACGTTTCGCTTTTGCGTGTGGCAATGAACCATGGGGCGTATGAAAGCCGCGCATCCGCTGGGGATAGGATTGGTTGCAATGTTCTTAGCCTGCAGCCAGGCGCCGGGAGCGGCGAATCGGAGATCGCGGCGACGGAGGCGCGCAGTTTTGCATTTTCCCTCTTGAGTAGCCCTGGCGGAGCGATAGTCACATCACCAGTTATCAATAATTTTTAGCAATAATATGTACAATTAATATCAATTACATTTAGCAACGCACCATACGCCCCACCAGAATAAAAAATAGATTTCCTAAACATGTATTTTACATCCAATTTGCTGATTTAGATGATTCCGGAGTGCCCGGGGGGTTTCCTCTCCTAAGTAATAACTGTAATTTAAGCCTGGCGAGCGGTAGTTTATTACATTGTACGGATACATGCGCCGCAGCTCGATGGCTTTTGCGGCAGAGAGAGGCAGAGCTTACTTACTAACTTCATACTAACTTAACCTATGGATGAAGCTGGCACTTTGGCCGGCAACCTAAGATGCGTTCTTCCTTTTAATTGTCTTTAAATGTTTCTTGTATGTAAAAATCTAGCTAATTTTATTTCCATTCACTCACTCATTCATACTTGTCTGTATTTACACTTATTTACAAGCCTAGCATACGCACATTCATACGATGTTATGTTACATGACGGAGGCTCAAAGGGTTTTTTTTGAAAGAGCGTGCTACAGCGGGGGTGATGGAGCCGTGAAAAGAGGCCCGCGTGAAGACACTCCGCGTAAATGATTTTATTGCCCTTTTTGTATTTTGGGAACTTTATTTCATCGCGGCTGCGTTCAGAATTTGTGAGGTTGGCGAAAGCATGTGACCGCCCGGTGGCCGCGTGAATAGAAGGCAATTAGGGGCTGCACTTTGGTAGCGAATTTGATCGCGAGATTGAACAGTAACCGTAAGCAGGATTTGCACCTTAATTTATATTCTGCGTTGACCTACTTGATGTCGCAGCCCTTTTAATTTAAAACAGATATGTTTGACTTTTGAGGAGTACACTACCTAAAGCGTTAACATTTAAAAAAATATCATAAATGGCTCAAAATATTTTAATATGTTAGCTTTAAATGGATTAGTTTTTCACATTTAATGCAGTAAGATTGGTAAGAGTTTTATTAGCGCTGGCTGAGATGTGTTAATATTGACCACAATTACAGTATTATAACTTAACATAACCGTACTAATGTAAAAATTTGCAGTTGTTGTATCACTAGATTTAAATTTCTGGCATGTTGTTAACATTTATATTGCAGGTTTACTTTATGAATGAATACATTTGTGAATGCAAGTGCATTAAATGATTTCTAATTAAGTAATGTTCAATCTCAAAGGTTTTTGTGTGTAAATTATCTCAGAAATACGATTTTTCAGAAACCTTCAAACAAGACTTTCAACAGCTCCACCCCCCAAACACATAAAAATTTTCGTATGTGAATAGTTTTGAATTTTTCGTATGAAATATTATTTATTATTTTTTCTCTTCTATGACCTTTTCAAAGTCTCACGTCCACTAATGTACTATGGTAACGAAAAATTAAGAAAATGAAAAGACATTCAATTTTTTTGTGATAATAGACCATTTGCACATTATAAATATTTCAGAAAAGAAAAAACCATTATATTAATCGAGATAAGTGTAAATATATTTTTAAATATTTTCGGAAATAGTATTTAATATCAAAATTTGAATAATGAGTTCGAGGTTAAAAAATTTGAAAAACTATAAAAACTTGTCTTGGGCTACGGCAACGAAAATTTGAATCTCACTAGATAAGATGTTCAAATTCAAACACATTTTACATAAATTTTTAAATAAAGATTATTTTTGGTGAGTCAAAATTTTAGGTTTCAATCATCCAAAAACTAAGATGGGGTTTCTTTCAACAAGCATGGACGGTTTCCCAAAAATGTATATACACTCGGCCCCGTACGAAATGAATGCTACAACTGTGTTATGATGTGCAGGCATTCGTTGTCCCTCAAACCTTCTATCCCTTGACCCTTCCAAAACCCTTTTTACCCGAAGATAACTGTGACCCTTTTCGAAAACTGGGGAACAGCCACCAAAAAAAAGAAAATTCGGATATTTTCCCAAGATTAAACAAACCCTTTCCGGGAATACCCTGAAAAGGATAGGATTTCCCCGGTAATCTGTCCTTCCTCTTTCCTGTTCATCCTCATCCCTTACACACACACACACACACACTTGCATATCACTATAAAAGTCGGTTTCCCATTTGGGGAGCAAACCCTTATCCGCTGAAACGGGCCTGGGGGCATTTCCAAGGGAAAAATTTCCCCAAATTCTGACGCGGTTAAATTCCCAGGGGCCATCTACCGGATAAATCCATGCACTACCAAAGGGCCCCCAAGCCCTTTGGTAGTTGGCATCGGGAATCACAACAATTTATAAGTAACATTCCGGATAAATTGGCTCAGAACTAAAATTAGCCTTAAACTTTGGGGAAATCGAGAGTGTGGGGGTTGAATGGTTCCCTCGGGTGGGAAAACGCGGGTCCCCTGTGGATACTTGGAAGACAAAGTGACAGATGCGTTGAGGGGGAGTGGGGGGGAAAAAACGACACGATAGCCGACTCAAAAGAAACGGAAAGCAATAATAAAAGGAGGTCTGTTTAGTTTTTAAACACAGTTGTCATTGTCAAAAGGGAAAACGCACATCGTTTTCTCGTTCATATCAAGTTCTTTCCCTCTTCTGAAATGAAATCTACATCACATTAATTTTTTTCAAACATATCAATCAAAAATTTTAAAGTTTAATTACTTAGGTTGTTTCTTTTTATTTTAAATTTATAGAAAGATATATATATATATATATATATATATATATAAAAATTTATATATATATATATATTTTTTTTTTTGATGTTTCATTTCTAAATTAAACGTTTTTTTTTATTTTCGATTCATTGTAAAAATTTACTATAAAAACCCTGGTACTGGCTTCCTTTGGGCCACAGCGCAGAAAGTTACTAAACCCCAAATTTTGGGGAGTCGCGAGATTTAATTGTGATTGGTTGGTTCGGTGAGGTTGTTTTATGGATTTTTCAAGTTTTTGGTGATAGAGCATTCCACTAAATTGATGATTTTTTAGGAAAAAATGTATTTATATATTTAAATAGATTTTAAGAGATTAAACTCTATTAAAATTTTGAAGTTGATGATAAAGATAAGAAGAAAAAATTGAGTTTTTTATAAAGCAATGCAATGCGGGAAAAAAGGATTTTTGTGTTAACGCAGATCGAAATTTACTGTTTTTACGATAAATTGACAAAAAGGGTGAAAACACCAAGAGTAAAAAAAACGCGCCTCAAACAAATGTAAAGCTTGGGTTTAAAGGTAAAATTTTCATCCAAATTTGAACAAAGTTATTTTCGGGGGAATTTTTTGGGAAAAAGTGTTTTTAAACTTTAAAAATGTGTGAGATGACGCCCTTTTTGAATGTTGCTAGATTTTACCCCGGGATCGATTTTCAGATGTCTTTTTGTTTCTGTTACAAAATTTCTTTTTTCCCCACAGGTTTTTGGGAAAAAAAACAGGGTCTACAATTTGAAAAGGAACAAATTTTCTCCTAATTTTATTAAGCGAAATACAAAATGCTGTTTATTTTTTGTAGACATAGTTCCTTTTTAAAATAAAAACTGAGATAATAAATTGTGCTAATCAATAGGACCAACCTTTTTGCAGATTAAAATCAAATAATTATCAAAAAAAAAACAACAAAATATCCTAGTTACAACATTTTTTTTATTCAAATGTTTGCAGTACAGTTTGAAAAAAAACACATTAGCCCAAAGAATAATCGATGGTTTTGGTAAGTATACACTTAAAATTTGATAATAGAAACTAAAACTTACGTTTAAAAATTTATTTAATGTTTGAATATTAAAATAAAAAAAATTACTAAAATAAGGGATAAATTGGGTTTCTTCCCTTCATTCGTCATTAAAATTTTGGGGCAAAACGAAAATAGCGTACTGCTAGCATATGGTGGGTAGGTTTGAAACCACGGGACAGGATATCATGGCATTCTGGTGAGAAGAGCGTGCGTTTACCTTTCGGTATTTTCGTCCCCTTTTTTTTGTAAAAAAAAAACCCAAAAAAAGAAACTTTTTAAATTTTTTTCAACCATTATTCATTTTGTACTGAAGGTTTTGGATTCATTGTAATGCGAATGTTTGTATTTTTAAAAAAACTTCAAATAACCAGTAAAGTGAAATATGGAAAAAACCCAAAACAAAATACAATTGCTACAGTTATGTTTAATTTTTTAAAAACTCGTTCAGTTTAAGCTGCAGTTTTTTTCAATTATTTTTCTTTTTCCATACATATATATATGGGTAATATAGTAGTATAAAAGTTAGAAAATTGCGGAAAATCGATTTTAAGATTTCAACGGAAATAAACTTTGGGGGGCCCACACGAAAAAGTGGTTTATTTCAAGACCCCCGTTTCCTCTGTCCGTCCGTTCGAACACTAATAGCGCCAAAACCCATGGTACCATCTTTCAAATCAAAGAAACCCCTTCCATCGGCTCTTTGAAACATCAAAATTTAAAAAAGTTTTTAAAAATTTATTTTTACATAAACCCCCAAGGACATCAACATTTTCTGAAAAACCCCCAAATTTTGTTTTTTTTTTTTGAGAATAGAGTAAAATAACGTATAAAGAATAGGTCAATTTTCACGGTAAGCTCAAAATTTTTTTAAAATCAAAAATTTTGATTTTTTGGGTTTCTGCAATTATAAAATTAGCCAGAGTTTTTTCCTTCAAATGAATTTTTGTTAAATGTTTTTCCCATTAAGGTCATGTAGATTTTTTTGAAAATTTTTAGTAGTTGTGGGAATAGTGTGAATATTTGAAATTTTAAAAAAATAGAAAAAACAAATTTTCTAAAAATATCCCCAAATTTTTTTTAAAAGTTTGAGTAGGGAAAAAGGGCTAAATGTGCTCTATAACAACATAAACGACATATTGCCGATTTTATCAAAATTACACAAACATATTTTTTTTTGGAATATCTCTCACCCCGTTATATCTCAGCCCAGAAATTTAAAATACTGATTTGAGAAAAAAGTGTTAAAGAGATTCAAATAAATTTTCAAAAACTCAATAGATTCCTGTAAAAAAGAATTCACATTTCGCATTTAAAAGAAACCCTAAAAAAATGTGCACGAAAATTACCTTTTTGACAGATAATATTCTTAAATTTATATTTCGGTTCCTCTATTAGGAAATCGAAAAATGTGAAAATGTAAAATTTTTAGCAAGATAGATGGCAGCTAGCAAGAAGAAGGGCAATACCGAAAGCCAGCCCCCAAAAGTAACACCGAGAAAGTTTGTAGCATTCTGTAGCACCACCAGTTTGCTCGGGACCCCTTTTCTTGCCACTCTCTACGTAACTCACCCACATTTAAGCGCAATCGCAAAAAGAGCGATTGCCGTGAAATTTCTGCGCAATTGAACTCTCTCGAGTTCAAAGGCAAAAATTACCCCCAAAACTAAATCTACCCATTTTTTAAAAACACAATACAGGATATTGTTGTAGCATCACCTGTTTTCTGGCCCAAAGGTGAGAGGAATTTTACAAAATCCACTGCACGGGCTCACTTTGATGCCTGCTTTTAAACGGAACCAAGGAGCAGAAAATTTTATGAAGTGTTTAAATTTTTAATTGATTGATTTATTGGGCTGATATTTTATTTCCAAAATTTAAAATTTTCGGGGTTTTCATTGAGATTTTCACAAATTCTCGTGACGTGACCCCTTCCAGCTTCAGAATTATTCTATGGAACTGGGCAATTATAGACAGCTCTTTTAATTTTTTCTTATAAAAAATTTTTTTCTCTTATTAAATTTTAAAAATGTATTTTATTTATTAATTTATATTTAGAGTAAGTAAAATAAATTAAAAGAATTTTTGACAAAATAGAAAAAACCACTTTTTATTTATATGGAATAATATGTGTTAAGGCTTCTTGGGAGCGGGCTAAAATTGGGTGAGGGCTGGTTGTTCGGGTAAAAAAAAGGGTTATTTTTTTTACCTAATATAAATGATTAAAGTTAAAATAGTTAAAAGTTCATTTGGAAATTCTTAATACAGCCTTTTTAAAGCTACTAAATTGATGAGAATGAGAAGGAGATCAAGTCAAAACGCTAATGTCTGTTTTATCATAATTTTTTAAACAAATGGTAGTAATAAAAAGTATAGAACACGTTTAAAAGCGGGAATTTCCCAACATGGTCAAACCACAGTTCATTAAAAATCCCTTAAATTACCAAATGTTTATTTTGGTTACGCTGAAACCCCAATGGACCCTATTATTAAAAAAAAGGACTCCCTGTTAAATCATAGCATCTTGAGATAAATTTTTTACCATCGAAAATTTTTACCAACAAACCCAAAAGCCCTCGACAAATTGTACGTCAACAAAAGACAAAAATATCTCCATAAATTTTTTCCCAAAAAACTTTTAATCTGGTTTTAGGAAAGCCCCCCGGGTTTTCTAAGTCCCCAAAAGACATTTGTCAGCCCTTTGGTGAAGGTAATGTAACAACGCTAACGCTTTTAGATTCGAAGGCCCTTTTATTAAATAGACCATGGCGTGAGTCTGCCAAAATATAAATGCCTCGGTTTTTCTGATTCTACCTTATTGTGATTTTGTTATAATTAATAGACCGCAGATCGTAGTTTTAAAAATATTTTCCCGTAACCTAAACTAGTTTTCCGTGGGTCCCAAGGGCTCCGTACTAGATACACTTTTTTTCCCTGATCTATGTAAATGAAATCCCGTCGTGCATCACTGTTCAGTCATCATATATGACAGACGACTTACAGTTTACTCGCGGAAACCTTCTAAAATGGCTCATTTAGTTAGTACAATAAATCATGTTTGCCTCTTTCTTGAATGGTCAGTGAAAATCGGTCTTTAGCTAAACCACAAAATCTAATTTTGGCTTCTTCGTCTTATATAGCATTCAAAATATAAATATTCCTCATATCATAGGGAAAAAAGCTTGCCCTCTCTGTTCTAAAGTTAAAGTCCCCGTCTGACCATCGATAAATTCCTAAATTTGAAGTTCGCTCGGAACACTTGCCTCAAAGGTCTTTCAATGTATCCCATATATACTTACAAGTTCTTTCCCCCAAAACCAAAAGATTTACAATCGCCTCTTGCCCCCCCTATGATTACGGTGATATTTTTTAGGTAACTAAAAATAAACCCCTGATGCTCTACAAAGAGTTAAAAATGCATTCTTGGGTTTTTCAAAAAAATTCAGAACTTATTGATCACATGGACACTACATAGAAACCCAAAATTAAACTTGAAAGGTCGAACAATGTTTCATAGTTTTTAAATAATAAAAATCTTGTTTGGGGTATTTCTAAAAAAACCAAAAAATTTTAAATAAATTTATTTGTGTTTAATAAAAAGGGAAAATGGTTTTTAGTAAATGTTGGGAAATTTAAAAATTTGGATCAAAAAAAAATTTAAATTTTTTTTAGGGTGATATTGTATGATGTAAAAGTGTGTATAAATTTTCAAATTGTAAGGTAAATGTAATATTTTATATCCTTTTTAACATTTTTTCTTTTTTATAATTTCTTTTTTCTTAATTTTAACAATAGTTTAATTTTTTTTTAAATAAATGATTATAGGATTAGAAAGGTTTGGTTTTATCTACTAGGTTTTAATTTAACAAGGGCTTTCCTTTGTACATGAGGGGAATTAAAATCCCATGCGCTTTCGGGGGGTTTTCTTTGGCAACCATAGCTGATTTTTGGATTTTTTAATGAGAGATTTATTCTTTGATTAAGCTAAATTAATATATTATTAATTTTCACACCTTTAGTTTCCTTTTCAAAACGTTTTTTTATTAATTATTTAAAATATTTTATTTATGTTGTCAATGTTGAAGGGCATGACATTTACTTTTTTTTCCCTTTTTTTGCCCGGGCCCGCTTAACAAATGTAGGGATGTTTTTTTCCTTGGCTTTATGGCCCCATGGGCAAGACATCTTTTTAAATTCCATTTACTAAATGTATCTCTGAATATTTTTTATTTTATCTATAAAATTATGAAGAATGATTAGGGGGGTGGGGCCTGGTGGCGGGGTCTCCCCGCAAAATAAAGTCACTATTTTATTATTATTATTATTATTATTATTATTATTTTTAAATTTTAAAAATACCTCACTTTTTCTTTATTTTTTGGATAAACTATTATTTAAATAAAAATAAATTAAGGTATATTTTTCTAAAAATTTTAAAGATTTTAGTAGAGCAAGTCACAAACCTTTCCCCAGATTTTTTTTTACCGTTTTAAAAAGTCCATCAATTACTTTTGGGTTGTGATTGATGCTCGCATGGGCTTTTTGGGGAACCCCTTTTTGAAAGATGGCAGCTGGAAGCGGCATGGCGTGGTGTGCCCCCCTGCCCGCTGCAAGCGCAACTGCCCACCGCCTCCACCCCAACCCCGCCCCCCCCTCCCCCCCCGCCAAGGCATGAGCCCCGCCTCACCCCACCCCCCCGACCTCCCCGCCCCCCCCTCCCCCTTTCTCCCCTCCTCCCTTGCCTTTCCCCCCCACAACCACGTCCTACACCTCCCCCCCCCAACTTCCCCTCCCCCCCCCCGTCCCACCACTACGGGCCCCCCGCACCATTCCCCTACCGCCCCCCCCCCCTCTTCCCCCCCCGCTCACTCCCCGCCCCCCCCCGGGGCACACACCTCCAGCTACCCCCGTCCCGTCCCCCCTTTCACCCCCTCCTCACCCGCCCCACCCCGCGCCCGCCCCCCCTCCTCAGGCTCGTGCCCGCGGCCCCCGGGGAACCCCCCCACAGGCTGCGGCGCGTGCGTTGCGGTTGGTTCGTTCTGCTTTGGGTTTTAATTCGCATTAGCATCCTCCCGAGAAAAGAGCGGAAGGGTTAAACCCCCGACGCGGCGCAGCCAAAAGCGCTTTTTGAGCAGTGCGTTACTTGGGTTTCATTCCCCCCCTGCTATAGGTTTTCTCAAATTTATAGATAGTTAGTTTATTAATTTTGCTGGTTTGGCCCGGGGATTTTTTTGGATATGAGTGGCAATTTGTGAAACTCATCTTAATTGATATGCATTTTCTTTTGTCCACACATTTGTGGTAATCAACTTGAACCAATAGAAAGTGGCGGGAAACAAAGAAAGTGTTTCCCCATTCCTTTTTATAGCCTTTGTTTTTCCCATTGGTTTTCATTGCAGGAAAAAAAAAATCTCTACACATCTCGTAAATCGTCCACTACAAATTATTTTTGAAATCACATACTAAGAAAATCCCGAAATAGGTTCAGATTTCAAAATTTTTAAGAAAATCAGAGATTTTATTAATTGAAAATATATGAATTTGAAATTTTAAAGTCTTTAGTGACCTTCAAATTCCAGTAAATACTGAACGCAAAAACAAGGAAATAGTTTAAAGGTTCCTGGAGATGGATTGAAAAATAAATGAAGCTTTGTGCAGTGGATTCGTAGTACCCAAAACAAAATTTTGGGCAGAAGCTCAGAAGGCGTTAGTCTTCATTTCGATTACGACTTTAAATCCGGGGGAAATGGGCTCTGTCAACGTTAAAAAGGAAATTTTCAACGAGGAAAGTAGTGGGAAAGATAACGAGTGGTATATAATTTAAAATAAAAAACCCATATAGCAGAAGAAATGGGGAAGTGTTTAGAAAAAAATTAATTCCTTCTTCTCAATTTTCCCATTTTATCTTCTTTTTTTTCTTGTGGTTTTTGCGAATTTTTTTTAAAACAAAATTTCAAACCTTGATGTGTCATCACTGATGGTCAGGCGTTCAGGGGAGCTAGAGATTCTGGGCGCCAACAATTAGCAAGTCATTAGACTCGTAAGTGTAGTGTATGATTTTTTTTGGGGAGGAGACGGTGTGTTCCCACCGATGGATGGGAAAACGCGCCACCGTCGGCCAGCGGGGTTTTTCCCTCAACAAGGTATCTCCCCGGGGGGCATCCCCCCAGCCGGGAAAAATAAACCCCCCGACCGGTCACCCGGCATGGGTGGGCATAAAAGTGTAAATGGGGTGAAAGGGGGAGGGACAGGACAAGGAAGAGGTAAAAAAAGATCGGGCCCTTTCGTTGGGTATTGTTTCAGCATTCTTTTTGGTTGAGAAACCCCAACTACCAATGAAAATCTCCGATCAGAGCAACCAGCCATAAATTCTCCTTCAGAAGGGCTGAATTCGCCAACTGACAAGCTGATGGGGAAAAACCTGCTACCGTCGGGACTAAACCTAGGACCGGCCCGGGCAAGGGACGAGTGACATCAGAGGGTGCATGAGCCTCCTCCCGGGGGGTTGGGCGTTTACCCGGGATGGGTGAAAAAGGGAAGGGGGGCTATCCTTGGGCCCCCTTCACTTTGAAGGATAGAAGGAAGATCGTCTCTGTTGAGGCTTCACTGATCGTCCATTGATACGAACTCCAAAAATCAGTAAGAATTTCAGATTTATTTATAGTTCAGACAAGGGAAAACCGATTCAGATATAATATGCTGAGTTTGAAGGTAAATTTACCAAAAGAAGACAGGGTGGGGAACGATTTTGCCCTAGCCGGGGAAAACGACAGTTTTGGAAAAATTTAATTTAATTAATTTGAATACTTAAAGCAATCATTCGCTTTGTAGGGACATCCCAAAACTCCCAATCTCTTCTTACGTTAAAAAATGTTTTAAATTTTTTAAAGATAATTAAACAAGCAGTATTTAAAAAAATACTACTTTTTACTAAACGACAAATATGTTTTTCCCGATGTTTCAGGTTGATAATGTTAGGCCTAAAATTTCATTTCATTGAAAAAAGTTGATGTATCAAAAATTTTATTGAAAGGGAAGATAGTCGTAATAATGGTCAAAAATTATTCGTAAAGACGTCAATTTAATTTCAAGAGATTTAGAAGGAGGATTTCATGATCAGTTTTGTAGGGCCAAATCACATGATTTTTTAAAAAAGAATTTTGATTCGGAGTGATATCGAATAACTAACGATCATTTGAAATTCTAAAATCATTTTTTTCCCCCACTATCAAATACCCTTTTAATAGGCGTACTGGAATTAATAACACAGAGATTTTTTTAAAATAAAAAAAAAACATATATTTAACAATAATTTACGTTGGGTTTACTGAACGAAAAAACTCTGGAACCTTTTGTTTCTTAGGCGGAACACGACCGTCCCCAGATTTAAAAAAATTCAAACTTGTTACTACAACCAAAAAAGTGGGGCACCTGTAAGAGGATTTTTTTATAATTCTTTTCAATGAAATTGGGTTAGGAAATAGATGATTTATGGGAAGGGTTTGTTCAGAACGGTAAATATCGGTGTCCCCCAATATGTACATGAGAAAGCGTTCATTTACCCTTTCAACCCGAAATTGGCCCCTTTTTTTCGGGGGGCTCCCCGATCTGCGCCATTGCTGGGCAAGTTTTGAACAATAGATCCATTTTGAAGTGGAAAGCCGTGTAGTTGGTTTGCGGAGTCGTATTTTCTGCAAAAAGCACCAAAAATCCAGCTTGGAAATAAAAAGGCGGCCTATACCCCGAAAAAAAAAGCATTAACGTAAATTACATTTCGGGCCGGGATTAAACAACTTTAAAAAATATGAGAGAAAAATTAAAAGGAAGCATTATTTTTTGATAAAACAGCTACGTACGATTATAACAAAATGGTTCTTAATTTGTTGTTGCAACTTCATACTAATTTATTGAATTCGTTAAAGAAAATAAATGAATGACAAAGGTTTGAAAAAGTAATTCCATGCAAAATTTTGAAAGTGAATTAATTTTTTTTTTGTAAGAAAATTTATTTTTTTAAATAAAATACGCCTCAATTTATCGTATTATTAACGTCATTTTACTTATTATTGATTTAGATACTCGAAGGAAATCGATAACGATAAATTTTATCAACCCCATTCCGCACACTGTTTTGCATTTATCAATAAGATGGAAGAAAACACTGGCAGATGTCTTTGAAACGTTTTTGTGATTTTCATAAAATTTAAGGGTAGATACAGCTATTCAGTGGGAAAAATTTTTTTTAAAATTTTTTTCTTTTAATACAAAATAAATCATTTAAATTTTTTATTGGGTATAATAACAATGTTTAAACAAAAAAAAATTATGGTATTTTTTAAAAATTTAAAAGGGTTTTTTTGTTATTAAAAAAGTATGTTTTAATTTTGATCTACCGTTTTTATCATAAAAAACCAATTTCATTGAAATTTTTTTGAAATTCAATTTTAATACAAAAAAAAATAATCTAAGTAACAAGCTGAATTTAAAATATTAATAATTTTATTGTTTGATCTATATTTAAAAAAATATTTTTTACAAATGTTTCAATTTCAAAATTTTATTTTAAAAAATTTCAGAATAAGGCTTGAAAATAATATTAGAATCTTTTTTGATCAGACTGTATTAAAATACCGAAACATTTTCCCGAAAATTTGAAAAAAATCTATATATTAGAAAAAAATTATCTTTAAAAACCCTTTGAAAATCTAGTTTCAAGATATTTGATCTTAAGGCTAAATGTACCGACACTAGTTCCATTTGTCGCCACCGGGCAGCCCCAAAATAAGCAAAAAGTATGAAAAAGTCAAAAAAATTGTCGTTTTCGACAAAAAAAATTGGGCCTTTTTTAAATAAAATTACACTGGTTTAAAAAAATTTAAAAAAAATTTTGAAAAGTTTTTATGTTGGGGTTAAAAAAGGGGGATGGCGACGGGTTTCCTGAATCAACGCCGTGTCAATCATGCAAATCGGATGAATAGGGCGGCGTAAGTGAAATTTCGGAAAATATACCTGATTTCCCCCCCTCCCCTTTTCCCTTCCCCCGCGTCATCCGACCCGCCCCGCCGAACGGGGCCAAACCGCCTGCGGGACGGGGGGCCGAACCCGACAGGCAAGCTGGGCGTCGTCTTAGTTCAATATATTTTTTTTACGTTAAAATAGTGATGTTAAAAAAAGGGTTTATATCTGTTAGCGTATAAAAAATTTTATCTTGTTCACATATTTCCTCTTCCTTTAATAATCAAAAAATTATTTGAGGCGGTACTCAAAATATCGATTCGATTTGGGAAAATGACTTCAAAAGAAAATGGAATTAATTGTGAGATATCACCAATATTCTATGCCAAAAATCTTATTTTTCCATTTTACTTCTAAAATCTTCCCTTATCATTCCTCTACCAGAAAGATGAGCCGAGATTATCAGCTCTTTTATCTTGCGCTCGATTTTTTATCTCAAAACGTTTTCTCCTTTATAGATTTCACCTGTGAATCTGTTTTTCCCCAAATCAAATCGCGGGTAAATTTTAAAATTTTTTTTTTTTGTTAATTTTAAAATCTTTCCCACAAATTATGAATCGGGAAACCGGGAAAAAAATTGTCGGGGCCCCGGGAAAGAAAAAATGGATAAATCCTCTTTCTAAATATTACATTATTTCTTCTAACTCGTGGTCTAGCGAAAAAAAATACATTTTCCTTGATCCTAAAAAACATTAACCAAAACATTCTGTCTGTTTATGGTCAACGCTAACGCCAAAACCCGCTCTGCCAATTTTTTCCAAAAATTTATCCCGAACACCCGAAAAAAATCCCTTTTGGGGGTTTCAAACGGGGTATTTTATTTTTTAGGGGCCTTTACATTAAGTTAAAAACATTTTAAACTTCTCAAACCGTCACCAAATTATTTGATTAAATTTTTCCCCTGTTACTACAGAACGCAAAAGAAATGTATTTATGGTGTTTTTTGACATCACTTATGTTTAGAAAAAATTTCTAATGCAATTTTGGGGCCCTTCCTTTAACTATAATATTGACGATATATTTTTTTTTTTACTGAAATCTTTCGCAGATCTGAAAAAAAATCAAGTTTAATTTTTGAAACATTTGGAGCGGGAATTTGGGGCGAAGTATAAGAAAAAAACAATTGTAACTTTTTTCAAAAAGAACTCCAATTTTTGTTTAAACACGATACAAAATATGATGGTGGGCTTTTTCCACCCGCCGTATTTTCGAAGATTCAAAAAGGCTTGTTTATTGCAAAACCGCGTAGTTTTTGAGTAATTTAAAATAAATTGATGTTTTATTAAAAAAATTAAAAATCCCAATTTTTTTCCCTAGATAGAAGGACGCAAAAAATTACAATTTTCGTTTAACTCATCAATTTTTTGAAAATTCAAAGGAAAAAAATGCCAGAAAGTGTTTGATGTCGTATCATCGTAGCTTTTTTTGAAAATGATTGTAAGGGTACTTACACAGTGTAATTGTACACCTGTAATTTTATTGCAGGAAAATCTGATTTTTTATACGTTTATTTAGGTTTTTTTTTATATTTTTTCCCTTTTTGAATTTCATTTAAATTTTTCCCCACATTGGATTGATTAGTACTCGCTGGTGGGGAAATGAGATTGTACACTGCTGATCGCCCTACTAGTTTATAGAGAGGGTTAAAATTTAAATACTTTTCTTTGAAAATATATTTTTTTATTTAAAAAATCTATTTTTTTAGTTTTTTTTACATTCTTTTTAAAAAATTTAAATACAAAAATGATTTTTAAAGAAAAAAATATTTAAAAAACTTTAAATACAAATGAAAAAGAAGTAAAAAGGGTAGTTTGTTTTCTTTGATTCTGTAGTGAACAGCGACCGAAAAAGGGATTGAATACCGGTAAAAAAACCGGATTTTTTTTACCTTTTCAAATACCTTTATTGTTTTATACTAGTAAATACCTCTATTGGATATTTTCCCGGGTTTACGTCAATAAACTTTTACCGTATTTTAATGAAAAAAATACCCCTTCATACATCTTAAAAATAAGTTACTTTAGTTTAATATCTCACAAAATTTTTTTTAATTAAATATACTTTAAATTGTTATTAATTGTTTAATTTATAATTTTTTTTATATATATATATATATATATATATATATATATATATATATAGATATAAAACACACACAAAACAACACACACTGGTCGCTAATAATTGGGAAAACCCAATGATTCCCTAATTTTATGGTAAATATAATCTCCCCTTCGTCATTGCACAATGATCTCGCCCACTGAAAACTACTCACCGCCCTCTTCCCCCGCGGGGAACAATTGCCCTAGTGTAAAAGCAGCCCGCCGAAGAACGCGGCGAGTTCGAGAGGGGCAGAAAAATCACGCATAGAAAGCAGGGGCCAGAGGTGGACCTGTTCGCTCAGAAGGGTGATTGGAGCCCTGGCGGCACTGGGCTTGGATAAAAAGGGCGCAAAAAAAGAGCAAAAATTCAAAACGTGATATGTCACTTTTTTCCCTTTTTGAGAAAACGCAAAAAATTTTTGTCATCGAAATTAGGATGTTTTATTTGTACTGAATTCAATTTTGTAATAAAGGGTACTAAATATATTATTATTATAAAATTTAAATATTCTATGAACTTACATTTAAAGAAAACAACATTTATGTCAACTGGTAAAAGGAAGCCTGAAATCAACGGGGTGATATACATGGGGGGCGAAGAAATTTATGAATTACAAAAACAAAAATTTTGGGTCTGTACAGAAAAAATAAAGAGGAATAATTTTAGAAAAAAAGGGGGAAAGAAAATTACACAAATTCAAAATATGCAGGCATATCAAGTGATTGATTTCTAAAAATTTTTGGTCCCGGGAAAGCGCTCAAAATGATTTTTAATTTAAAAAATAATTAATATTTAAAAAATGTAATAGCGAGAATAATCAGCGAGATAAAGGGAAGCCGTTCCGTGAAATGCCCTGCAAAACCAAAAACAAATAATGAGAAAATGGGATTTCAATCCCGTTTTGGGGGTAAAAAACTGAAATTTAGATAGGCCGAAAAAGGAAGATGCTTTTTAAAATGGGCACGGGAAAAAAAAATTAAACGTACAATGGGGGGCAAAAAAATAAAAGCGAAATTTTTTAAAAGAAAAAAAACTTTTTTAAAAACCAAAGCCAAAAATGGAAAATAAAATATTTTGGACATCTGTGATAGAACAAAAACCTAGAAAAAATATTATCTTGGAATGATAGGGGAAAGAAGGGAAGAAAAGGGTGTAAGTGGATAATTGATATGACTAATCAAAATATCACAAACAAAAAGGAAAAAAAGGGAGTTCGAGTCGATAAATGAAGAAATTTCATCCTTCTGTATATCCAGATAGGTCTAACAAAAGGGTGGCTTTTGATCAGTTTTTGGGATATTTTCTGCGCGGAGACCCCGAAAATTGGGGCCTGCAAAGAAAGGAGAGATGCTCAGCCGCGTTTACCGGACTAGCCGACAAAAGACATCAAGCACTGAACAGGGTTTGATACCCCAGTCTTTTTGCAACATTCTCATTTTGGAAGAATGCTGAATTTTCGGCCGTCCTCCCCGTTTCGGGTGAAAAAAAAAACAAGGGAAAGATGCTCAAGAATAAATGCAAAAATCGATGTTTAAAAAAACATCTTTTAAAAACCTGGTTTAGAAACGTCCCCTTTGGCAAGATTTTTTTTCAATGGCCGTGATTGTTAATTTATAATTAGATTTAGACCGGCAAAAAAAATAAAAAAAATAACAGCGAAACTAAACCTGAAAAATATCGCCGAGGGTCTTTGGAGGAGTCCTTCCCCAAATGGGTACAGGAAGGTGGCGAGACCTTCACCTGAGTGCTTGCGTTCCGCCTCTCTGCGTACGGTAGGACATACGTAGGAAATGCCGAAAAATGGGTCTTTTGGGGTGAAGATAGTCTCTGGGTAAATGTTCAATCACCGTTCGCTTTATTCGAACACGTATTGACAGGGGAAAAATGCAATATTATTTTATATTTTTACTTTTTATAAAATTGTGATTATCGGGTTTTTTCTTTCACAACAACTCATCAAAAACATCGATAATAAACACAGGTTTCATAAATGTTTCATTTTTTCAAATATGTTCATTGTCTATACAAAATCAATGTTTTGAAAATTCCCTCAATGTTGCATCCCCATTCTCGACACCTAGATAAGGATCCGATTTAATACGTTTATTCTGATTCCTAATATGAGGTTTATTGACTGGGATGCTACGTTTTACTAATATATATAAATCTTTTAAATTGAATTAAACCATTAAATGTTACTGATAAGCGTATCGATGTTTAGAAAAAAGGTATCTTTAAAGTAGAAATGTAAAAAGGCCCAAAATTTAAAAACTGTATAAAAAACATAATTTATCCCCCCTCATGACGGATATTTCTTTTAGTGTTGTTTCCCGTCTAAGGGGTTGAAATTTTCCCGTGAAATTTAATGCATTTCAAATATGTGTCACAAACAAATTTAACCACATCCTTTTCATTATCATTTGGTTGATCAAAAGACGCGCCGAAATTCATTTAACTTCAAATTTTTTTAAAAAAAACAAATCATTTTTTATCAAATAACACTAAGTGCTACGTCATGATTCTTAATTATATTTTTAAAGTTTTTACGGTTTTTTTAGGGTGCATCTCGCCTGCGCGTTTTTCCACTTTTTCAATTTTTGAAAGTACAAAAAATGTTTTAAAAATTTACGGGAAAAAAGATTCATCAGGTAAGTCTATCAAGGAGACAAACGCCGTTTTTAGATCAAAATCAGCCGGATAAAAAAAGCCCGGGGAAAAATTTTGGGTCATTCTTTGTTAGGGAATGATAACGGGAAAATCTTAGAAGTAAAATGTATGTAAAAAAAGATTTTGGGCATGGAATATTGGGATATTCACAATTGTTCCATTTTTTTGAAATCAGTTTCAAATCGGAATCGTTATTTTTTTGTACCGCCTCAAATAATTGTTTAATTTATTCGAAGGAAGACGGAAATATGTGAAAAGATATATAGTTTTTTACGATATTTAAAATAGAGACCGTTTGGGTGGTTTTTCAGCATCACTAGTTTTACGAAAGAAAAATATTGAGACGAGGGCTGCCCAGCTTGCCTGTCTGGAAGTTCGGCCTCCCGGCCCCAGGCGGTTTCCGTTCGGCGGGCCCCGGGGTCCCGGGTGACGAAAGGGGGAAGGGGGGGGGGAAATCAAATATTTTCCGAAACACTTTCGCCGCTCCTATTCATCCGATTTGATGATTGGCACGGCGTTGTTCAAAACGTCGCCATCGCGCTATAAGCCCAATTTTTTAATTTCTTCCGGAACTATGAGAAAACGTATTCAAATTTTTTAAATCTTTTTAAAAAACGGGATCGTAGCGGAATTCTTTTTAAAAGAGTCCAAAGCTGTTTCAGACGAAAAACGGGAAATTTGTTCAGACGTTATCGATCTAGTAAATTTGTATGATAGTGCTGGATCTATTGATTTTTTGCGGGGATTTAACCAAAATTTCAGTAAATGGGGAAAATACCTGAGAAAGATATTTGGGGTCCTTTCACCAAACATAGGAATGCCCTTCAAATTTTTATTTTCTGCTGTTTGGTTTTTAAGTCTGAGCCTTTTCTGGTCTTCCTTGCTTCTTTTTTGGGAAGATTTTTTTTCCTCGCTGAATTCTTGTTTGGGCCACTTTTTTTTAAAATTTTTGCATCATGTTTTTCCCCAAAAGGACACCCAGTTTTTTTAGAACTTTCAGTCTCCCCGTCATCCCCATTGAAAGTAATTACAGCATCAAAGACCAATTTTAAAATTTTTTTTCCAAAAAAATTTTTTTGGGGCACTTTCCCAAATTTTTTTAAAGTTTTTCATTGGTTTTGTGTGTACTCCATCACTCTTCCAAAAGCTTTGGGTGGCATAAGTCTTGAAAAAAATTTAATAATTTATAATTCCATGAATTATTTTTTTACTTGTAACCGGAAATTTACTTTCTTTTGTCTTTGGTATGGACACCATGAATCAATGCCTTTTGGACACGTATCATGCATTGGCTTTTCATCAGTTTAACTTTATAACAAATGGGAGAAACCTTTTTTTAAATTTTCAACTGTATATTTTATATTTTTTTTATAGCATTGCTATTTTCCATACTTCCAAAAAAGTTGATAATATCCTGGTATGGAAATTGCTGCTGTGAAAAGCGAAGGCTCTTCCAAAATTATTATGAGCTCTGCTACAAACCCTTTCATAATGATTTTGCCCCAAAATTTTGAAATGCCAAAAGTATGACCACCCAGTACTTATTCCGATAACACGGCGGGTGTGCCCGAGACTTTTTAAAGGGGTGTCAAGCGCGCGGGGCTTTATTTAAATCGCTATCTTCAAACTTGAAGATTCAAAAAAATCTTTACGAAATTAAAACTAAAAACTGAATATTATAAAAATTATTTTAAAAAAACGAATTTTTTAGACCTGTTAGCTGTATTTATTTATTTATTTAATAGGTAATTATTAAGCCAAATTAGAAACGTCAAATTGGGTAGGGAAGGCCAAACCATTTAAAAACCCATTCTACCAGTTCTAACCTTTTGCCTTCGGATTCACCCCAAATGGTCTCTCCCTCGTCAAAGCCCGGGGAAAAGAGACCAAAAAGGGACGGGGAGGAAAAAACCCGAAGGGGGAAAAACCGTCAAACCGGGACATGCTACCTATCCGGTTTTGACTTTTTTTTATTTGGCGCGGGGGTCAATTCTACTTCAGTGTTTGGCCTCTACCGCACCGAAAAAAAACAGCACCAAGAAAATCGTCCCACCAACGCCCCGCCCCCAACTTTTCCCATTCCCTTCCCCTTTGCCCCCAATGTGCTTTATTTGGTTTCCTTTTTTTTTATTTTAATTTAATTTTTTTTAATTTATTTAATTTTTTTAATTAATTTAATTTTTTAAATTTTTTTAACTTATTTTATTAATTTAATTTTTTTTATTTCTTATTTTAATTAATTTAATTTTTTAAATTTTTTTAACTTATTTTTTATTTTAAGTTTTATATATTTTTTATTGACTTTTTTATCTACTTATATTAACAATTTACTACAATTTATAACTTTTTTTTTTTTTTATTTTTTTGTATGTTTACTAACCTAACATAACTTACTGACTACAATTATTGTTAGTTTATTGATTTATTACATATTTCTCTCCAGTCTGGGCTCTGCCGTACTAACCACTGCTGTTTTCCCTTCCTTAATTTCCTTTTTCTCTAGTGGTCGAACCTTTCCGAGAAATGTTCCTAATTTTTTCATGAATTAGCTCTTTTATCCCCTAGAATGTTTTGGGCGAGCGTTACGTTCTATGTTGGAAGTAGTAATTTCCATTCCCATCCATTTTCCTCTCCAAGTTTCGGTCGCACTGCAAATTAAAGGATATGGATCCAGTCTTCCTATCACCGCAAAGCACACAGATGCCATTACCATTGGTCCTTTAATCTCGTTGCATCCACCCCCCACCCTGAACCAAGCGTATCCTCTTGCGTCCTTCTGCAGTGTGTTTAGACGTTCGCAACCATAACGGACTCGGGGATTTGCGCAACTAGCGAACGTTTTCGGCCGTTGCTGCCAGGATCTCTTTTCCTTTTAAAATCCGCAAAATCTATCCGAAATTAACCGCTATGTCACGTGTTCCCCTATCTCCCACCATTTCCGGAGAAACGTCTCCCCGACCTGAACGTTCCAGTAGCAGTTTAATTTTATACGACCAGTAGCGTTGGTTGCTTCCTGTAACTGCCAAAACATCTATTTAAAAGTGGTCACCTTTTCACCTGCTAATTTAATCCAAATTTTAAGGGGTTCATTTAAAATTTTTCCCAAAAATTCCCACTCCCGACCCCCTTTTGGACTCCGGTTTTTCCCGGAATCTAGAGACTCCGAGAATTAATTTGAAATAATTTTTTTTCGCCTTTTCAGTCGATCTATCCTATCCCCCCCAAAATTTTCGCCCCATAATTAGCTGGAAACTAGCGAAAACACGTCCCCCCTTTAAACAACCGGGAACCCTGCCATCCAAACGTTTTTTTGAGCGCAATTCTTTTTTTCTCCGCCACTTTGATTACCCCATCCCCATTCATGGAAAATTTTGCCCCAAGATATGTAAATGTTTCCCGTCAATCTCCTCTGAGCGAAAAACCATCTCTCCTTTTAAGATAAATCCATTCTTGAAAAAACCTTTTTGGGTTTTTTTGAATATTTATTTTTTTAACCCCAGCACTATCGTTTCTGGATTTTTAAACTTTTGTAACCCGTCAATAGTCCCCGAACATAAAACTAAATTCAGCATATAAGCCGGGAAGTTCGGGCCCCTCAATTTCCAGCAGATGTATCCGCACCTGTAACCACGTCAATAAATCGTTTTAAACAAGATAAACAATAGCGGGGGGAGGACAGCCCTGTCTTACTCCCACTGTCGATTTTATTTTTGCGTTGTACTTCCATCACCGCACCTGACACGAAATTTACGTCTTCGATGCCTGCAACATTTTTAAAACTTTACGTGAGACGCCTAGCTATTAAGTTTTTTCCATAAAGCTTTCCTATTGATGACAAAAACCATTTCAAAAACTACAAAAATGCAATATAAGTGGCCCGTTTTGCGCAAGCGCCTGCTTTTCTAGGGTATCTAAACAAAAATATTGTCGGTAGTCCGGGAAACCCTCCAAAACCTGCTTTAATTCTGATATTTTACGGCTTTTCCGCCTTCTAAAATCCCCCGGGGGATTTTCAAAATAGCTTTTCTCAGCGTGGGAAAAAACTAATTCCCGATAATTTTT
The DNA here is from genome assembly GCA_964035755.1 of Teleogryllus oceanicus. Taxonomy (NCBI): domain Eukaryota; kingdom Metazoa; phylum Arthropoda; class Insecta; order Orthoptera; family Gryllidae; genus Teleogryllus; species Teleogryllus oceanicus. The sequence continues at coordinate 82,270,504 of CAXIVR010000002.1, read as the reverse complement.
TGGGGAATTCTTCCCTTTTTTCTTAAAAACTGGTTGGGGGATCCTGACTAGTTTTTGGGAAAGATCCAGAACACTTGCATTAAAAAATTTGAATACTCTCTGGGGCTATGTCCCCAATTCCGAAATAAATTTGTCGGAATGCCGTCCGCGCCGCCTGCCTTCTTATTATTCGCTAGATGCCCTATTCACTTCATTCCAGGTTATCGTTCGTTAATTGGGGACATCCCGGCCGTGATAATATATATCCCTGTTTCAATATTGCTTTTTCCCTGTTTCAATATTAGCGTATTTACCCCAAGGACGTACAAAAAAAAACCAACAGACTCAGTTTTTTCCCCAATTTTGCTTTGTTTTCAACTTTTATGAAACAAGTTTTTTTTGAAAATATTATATCCTTTTCTTTCGTATTTGGTTTGGGGAACGTTCTAGATTTTCAATACTCATTGGCCTTGTTTCCCGGACTGCAATCTCCCATCCCCAGCAAATGTTTCGCGTCCCCGGAGAACAATGTCGGTCATCAAACCGTCAAAAGCCCCCCCTCCCCCCCCTCGACAGAAGGCTACGAATGAGAGAGACCCGTCTCTTCCGCGCCGCCGCCATAACATGAATTAACTTTTTTGGGCGTTCCCCCCGCACAACGAAATGTTCGGGTTTTTACAAGCAATAATGGACCACCGGGGGAATGAATTTCGACTCATTTTTCACTCTTTTTTTAAACAGAATTAAAAAAAGGGGAGAGATAAAAAGATCCGTTATATATCAAAGCTTACTTTGACAACGGCATTGTGAAGCGATTGATTAAAACCGGGGAAAGGGTTTTCTTACTCATCAATATGGAGCTTTATTTAGGCAGCTGGGAAAGGGGAAAGTTCCCCTTTCTTTAAACAGTAAAAATTTTAACTTTAAAAAGCTTTTAGACATTTAATCTATTACGTCCCAGTTGGGGAAGAGGGAAGGAAATTCGATAAAATATACTAGAGAAATATGGTTGTCTATTTTGCAAAAATGGTAGGTTTTGTCTTTGCGAAAATCCTCTGTTTTATTCTCTTGAGTATTATGCTGGGGTTTTAAATCTAATTAAATTTTTGTGGTTTAAAAAACCTTGGTGTCATTATACTAAGATTATTTCCTCTTTAGTTGGGCACTGGAAAAAAAAAATAGGGGGAAAATATATAAAAGCAATCAGTTTTTCTGAAATTTCAGAGAACAAGTGGCGGGACAGATTAACTTAAAAACGGCCTTAAATTGAAGGACTTGGTCACAGGTGTAAAAACTTATTCAATCACAAATTTTTTTGTCAAATAAATAATTTTCGTGCAAAATGCAATTTACAATCGGGATAAACCCGGCCCCAAAGCATCAGGCACAACACGCTTTACGAAATCGGCGCGCAGGGCCCATGTATGAACATGTGGGAGCGTTAGATTTGTGGGAAATGGGGAAATACGTCAATTTTTCACACTATGTAATATCGTTCACTTGAAATTTTCCCAAAAAGGTTCAGCTTGTGTAATTTTAATTCGAAAAAAATAAAAAGTGTGTTTCAAAAAAGAGATGGAAATTTTTTTCAAATTAAAACTTTCCTGCATTGATAATTACAGTTTTACCCCAAATTTTTAAGACCGCCAAATCGCCGCAAATGTGCACTATCTAAGAAGGAATTACCGAGGGGAAAACACGGGGGACTAAAAAAAGTAGAATGTTTTGATTATGGGGAAAGAAATGAGCCCATCCCTAAACGTTACGCCAACACCCCATTTACCTTTTGGGGAGTTAACCCTCCTAATATTAAGATGCGCTAAATTGGGCTAATAAATTTTATTGAATGTTATTCAACATTCAATATTTACATTGATTGAATGTTAAACGCCGTTTATGAGCTAATTTTTCAAAAGGTTTATGGGAAAAAATATGCATAAATCTCTCGCCATCAGATTGTAGTAAACATGGTAATAAATTTCTTGCGCGCAAGTTAAAATAGAGTTGTTCCTATCCCGTATTTGAGTAATTCCTTGATGTTCGATTTGAGATATGGATGGGGGTTTCCGTACTACGGTTTGTACCAATAGAGACATCGAGGTGTCATTTGACGCTTTTGAGGGAATTGATAAGTTTTCGAATCCGACCAGAAGATTCAAACAATTTAAAAAACCCTTTTGATGTTTGGCTGCGACTGTGGGTGATGGATAATTAAAAATACCATCTAAAGAATTTATGTAGGTTGCGCGATTAAATTTCCCAGTACCCAAAGGCTTTTTTTCCCAATACGCCATAATTTTCTTTAAAGATGGTGCCAAGCCCGATGTTGCATCTTTATGAAAAAGGAAGAATCTTAACAAGTGAACGCCCCATATTTTTTTTGAATTTTCATCTGTATCCAAATGATGGAGTCTAATAAATACGTATGCCTAATAAAAATGAATTTGCAAAAAACTAGGAGAAGTATTGTTTGGGAAATTATTGAAGAATTTCAATTGAATAGGAAAAAAAAACTGAGTTGCTAGAGAATAAAAGAACGTTGTAACGTTAGATTTCTCCTTTACGTTTCTAAAATTAAAAAACCGATTTTCAATGAAATACCGCACCTTTTTCTTATTTAACTTAATAATACCTTATTCAAAGCGCAAAAAAAATCCCCTTTTTAATTTATATTTGAAACGCACCGTTTCCCCAAAGAAAGGCGGGCATCAAGCAAGAAACGGCAGAACGGTTGCAAGGGGCCCGCAGAAAAAGGGTTACGGGCGGGGGGTGTCGTGGGTTTGGCAGGGGAACGGGGCCGCGGGGGCAGGCTGGGGCCGCCGGCGAGGACGTGTCGGGGGTGCCCGGATCGAAAAAAAAACAAATCGCGAACGAACGAGGAAAGATTAATTGAGGGACAATTTGGCGTGATAACAATCAATAGTCGATCGGACATAGCCGTGAAGCTCCCCGGGAAACAGACAAAAGACGTCGAGTGGATCGGAGGGGGAAGGAGATCTTGGCCGCGCCCATCGCTGGCCCCGGAAAGCCCCCGGAACAGCGGGGGCGAGGGGGGTCCCCAAGCCGGACGCTGTATGGGAAGAAAAAACGGAAAATATTTCTGATCGATATCAGATCGAGAAAAACCAGGTTTTGGTTATAGAAAGGGGTGAGACCACCATAATTTGTATCATTATGATTTGTATAAATTAAAAAAAGTTCAGTTTTTTTTGTTCAGGAAATGGTGTTTGAAAACCCCGAGCCCATTCACGAGAAAGAACACCTGTCCTTTACAAATAAATTTACTGAGAACAACCGGCCTACCCGGACGTCAAAATATAATATATATATATATATATATATATGATATATTTTTGCATCCGGGAAAGCCCCTTTTTCCCCAAAAATTTTATTTGAAGACAAGGTTCTTTTTTAAGGAACTCGGGATTAATCCCCCGTTTAAACAAATAAACATAAACTATTTTTTTTCATACAAACACATTGTTCAATATCTGTGGTTCTTTATCCTTTTTTTACCTCCGAGAATCACTGTTGTTCTTTTTGTCTTACATCCATCGAGGGAAAAAAATTTCCTTTAATTCCCCCTCGGCGGTCGGCCCGGGGCCCCCTTCCCGGTTCCCCGTGTCTGCTCCCCGGGGACCAGCCGAGCATGATTCGTTTCGAATATTCTCCACGTAAACTTCCACGGTGCCTCTCGCCTCCTCGCTGAACTCCTTTCCGGTTCACCCAGATTTCTTGATGTCACCTTCCGCGAGCTGATAAACGCCACTAATTATTCAAAATACAGTTTCGAGCACGTTCCATCATTTCACCAGGCATAGTCCGTGGTGTATTCTGCCACAAGTTCTCTCGACTGTACTACTCCAGAAAAAGCACCTGCCCTTTTTGTCCCAGATACTAATGATGGTTTTCTGAAAATTGTCCGTCAATCACTTTTTCAGCGCTCCGTTGCGCACTTTTTACTTTGTTCGAACGCGGGGCCCAGGTACGTCCCCTTTACCGGTGGGCCAGACACTAAACCTCGCGGCGTCGTTTCCCGCCTGGGCCCAACTGAAACATTCCCCACTGTAAGCCTTGGGCTGCAGGCCTTGGAAACCCGTTCGGATGCTTGCGGTTTACCCTGTTTTTTGAAAAAGTTTAAATTATATTATATATATATATATATATATATTTTAAAAAAAAAAAAAACATAAAAATTAAAGTCCATTGCACTACAACAAATTAGACTGAGTTGTGAGTTTGAATCTCTTCAAATTTTTTATATGGGGACAAACTGAATATTGGGGACGTAACTGCAGGATGGTAACCCGGGAGCAAAAATGTGACATTGTTTTTAAGGTTCTATCAGCCCCTCTAAATTAATGATTTAAAAAATTGGGGGTAATGGAATAATTTTATCTTCGGGGTTTCGGATTCAGAGTCAAAATATGTGAAAACATTTTCAATCTTTGGTCAAACAAAAAAAAAAAATCTTTTACAGTATTTTTTCTTCATTACTAAAATTTTATTAATCAGTAGAAAATATTGAAGTTTCCCAAAGACAATTAAAATACGTATTTTGACCATTACTTTTATAAACCGAGATTTTCCCAATTCTCACCCGAACGAAGCTTCAAAATAAGTTGACCTTAATCGACCCCTAAAACCAATTTTTATCTAAAAATGACTAGAGTATCCTCAAAAAATTTCTCACCCCAGAATCGTCCTGAACAAAACCCTACTTTTCCCCTCATTCTAAAAGTAACTTTTCCCAGAGCGGACGTGTCTACAAAAAGGAAAGGCATTACAAATCTGGGGATCAGCATTTTATCAATTCCATCCACGTTGCTTACATTCAAAATCTCTTTTGATGGGAAACAATTTTAAAAACACTTACTTTTTTAAATTATTTCCGAAATTCAGAAGAAAAAATTTCCCACGTGAAAATTAAAACCTGCAAAAATATTTTATCCCCTTTTTTTTTTTGCGACTTTTCTTTTCTCCATCATTGTTTTGATACCCAATTCCTTCCTTTTAAAACATTGACGGAAATTGAATTTTAAAAAACCATTTTGGAAAAAATTTAAGAGCTGGAAACGAGCGTGTCTGGTACGTACGAGTGCGTGTTACGTACGGCGGTTGCGTGTCTGTCTTGGCGTGGTTGAGGGGACCAGGTGTCACTCTGGCTGCATCCTGCCTTCCCGATCCCTTTTCTGGGGCCGCTGAAATAATATATCCCCGCGTGATGACACGAAGACAAGAACGCTAGGAAAAAATTAAGTCTGGGGAAAGGTTTGGTCCATGGACGAAAGTTTCCCCACGCGAAAAATTTCGTCGCCCCAACCGTTTCCCCCCGGATACATGTTGAAAAATGGATGCCGCTTTTTCCCTTTATTTGGGGAAAATTTTTCCAACCATAGTACCCCCCAAAGGCTAGCCCTTCAATATAAGGGGGTTCAGTTCGTTTAACTCGTGTTAGAATTCAAATAAATTTTGACCAAAAACATTCCGGGGAGGGGGCCCGCTTTCCATAACGGGTGGGCCCAAGGTCCCCCGCGCCGTTCTTTTCGCCGGGGGAAAAAGGAAAACGCCCTTTTTTAAAAAAGAGAATCAACTGAGAAAAAGATAGTGGGAGGAATATCAAGTATTATTAGGACTCTGCCTATTACAGAGAGAAATTATTGAAGGATTTTCATTTACAAATTGTGTGAATTTTAGATTTGTATTCTTTGTTTTGGTGTATAATTTTGTTAGGCAGTTTAAAAATGGGCAAGATTAAAAACATCAACGTTATCACAACTCATGAAAAATTTTTTAAAAAAATGTTTGAAACAGAGGGAAAATTTTTACAGAGAAAAATTTGTGTTTTTAAAAAAAAAACTTTTCTTCAAACATTTTTGATAGGACTGTAAGAATAGGAAAAATTAGGACATTTAAATTTTCCCGCCCGGGATATTACATTTGTAATTTTTTAAGCAGTGTATAATTTTTGTTTGCATTAGTTTTTTTCTTTTTTTTTTTAAAGGAATTTCTGTGTTTCAATTATTTTGTGATTAAATATTTAAATTGTACAGAACATTTTTTTCCTTTCCTCCTATTATTATTTTTAAATTATTTTTATTATTATTAAAAAAAAAAACTTTAAAAAAAGGATTATTATTTCTTAGAGTTTTTTTTTTTGTTATTATCTTTGCGATCAGTTAAAAAAAAGCCATAAGCCATGTGGGGGACCGGTATCCGCATATGCAGAAAACCCACTGTGTCGTCAAAACCCCTAACGACATCAGTGAATGTTTTCCCTCCTGTGCCGGGGTTTTTGGGGGGCTACAGGGAAGGGGCGTGGGGGTACGAATTGAAAAGGGGCAATTTTTGATAAACCAGGAAGTTGTGTAGAGATGGGCATACAGAGTTTAATGAAAGAGATAATAGAATTTTAAAAAGTTTTTTTGTAGAAAAGTTATTAAAGCAGTATCAATCCCCAAACAAAATTTTCAAACGCCCGAAGAGCGTTTGTCAGGGAATTGTAATTATTTTTTGACTGAAATTTTTCCTAGCAAAAATGGAAGGTTAGGTTGGAAAGTTTAAAGTAAAAAAAAAGATACCCTCTGACCCGCAGAACGATTGTCTATGTATAGTATTTCTATAAGTAACCAAAGCACATCATAAGGAGAAATAATCCGTAAAGTAGTTATATAGGTAAAAATCCATTCATGTTTGGCCATTCATTTTCGTTATACACTTAAAACGTCTCAACGTTGGATTAAGGTTAGTATTACATTTCTTTTGTACATTTTTATCTTATGCGTACGTGATAAAATTAAAAAGTAATTACCTCACTTATAAAAGGAATAATAGTAATAGTGGCAACAAATTTCAGAAAAAAATCTATTCAGTCACAGTAAAGTGAACGTCTGAATCAAAAAAGCACATAATTTGACTTTCACAAATAATTGACCAATAGTTTCGGGGCAATATAAAAGTTTGCATCCTTATTGAGCATCCCCAACTTTGTGTCCGGGTTTCCCTTCGCGCCCATTGGGACTCTGAGATTACAACAACCAACACAGCCCGTAAGGAGAAATTCATGTAACTAAGCTTCGACATCTTAATAACAGAAGGAGAGTGAGGTTGCTATTTGCTCAAAGAAACTTCCTCGGTGGTGAGAAAGAGGGAGAAAAGAAACAGAGAGTAAATAGGAGAGAGAGAGAGAGAGAGCAGACAGACAGAAAATATAAATAATCTTAATAAGTAATTGTTGATTAAATCTGATTATATGGTCCTATATTTACAGGTAGAAAACACTGTAATTGATGAATAAAGAAACTAATATCAAAAGGACCCAGCAAATGAACACTTAAAATAGTTTAAATTTGGGGTGGTAAAAACACCTATGTTATGATCCCAGGGTTAATCTAGGATTATTCATTTCAAAGTTATCTATATTACTAATTTTCAATACCCGTACAAATGAAAGAGACTTCTGGCCTGCAGCAATGTGAGGTGGTTTTTTTTCTTAGAAATCAGGACCCATGGGGAGATTCAAAATAATACAATTACATACAATTTGAATGATGAAATAATTTAAGTCATTTTGTCAACTTACATTTATTGGATTTATTGGGGAAACCGGATTTCAAAGGGTTTTCCGTGATCATCAGTCTCATTATATGGCGAAAATCAGTAAATCAGTAGAAGCGTCAGGACTGGCACTGTCTCCGACTTTGGCGAGATGTCGCGGACTGTGATGACGGCAAAGCTATCGAAATCTGGCACTCTCAATAAATCTAAGTTGACAAAGACGAGTTCAATTATTTCAGCTTTAATAATGTCAACAACATCTCATTAGTATTCCACAATCTCACGAAACAGTTTAAATTTTGAATGAAAAACGAAATAGTTTGTGTTCTGATATTGCGCGTACAGACTGAGTTCTTATTTTCCCAGTGAATCGATGCTTCAGACTCAGCTGAGGACATGCCGCAACCGGGAGCGGTAGCCCCAGTGCATCAACTGATGTTACTGCAGCGCCTCTGACCGGAGGTCGTGGGGGTTTGTAGGTTGAGTCCTGATGGCGGCAGGATTTCGACTCTAGCTTTCAGCTAGGTCGAGTTCAGTCGCTGACTGGAGAAAATTCACGCCGTCTGCTCGTGGGAGTTTCCTGGTTCTCCGATCAACACCAGGGGAATGCGGCAGTACCGTACCAAACGGGACGGACCGCGTGCTATCTGTCCTTCCCTCTTCCTTGTCCTATCCTCTCCCCCTTACACACACACACACACACACACACACACATACGCCACTACACACCATATATTCCGGCAGGCCAGTCGGGAGCTTAGAGCTTGTCGCGGCTGGGCGGGGCCCGCTGGGGAGAGTCTGGTTGGGAATGCCCAGCCGACGGGAGGTCGGCGCCGGGTTCGCCATCCAGCGGGGGAAGATCACAGCCATCTCCCTAGAAAAAAACATGCACTACACTAACGGGACTAATGACCAAAGTCACTGTAATAAGAGAGGCTAGTCATTTTCGAGAACGTTTGGAAGTTTGTTGTAAGAATGTTGTGCGCCTGTGAGTATTCTACAATTTGCTGCCACCTTCCACATTAAAAAAACAATTCACAAAGGTTTAAATAGGAAAAGATTGTTTCAAGTACATAGCAGGAAATTCCCAAAAATCTTTGAAGAAAATTAAAAGAAGGTATATTTAATGGTCCTGATATAAGAAAATGATGTCGATGCAGCATTTAAAACACAATAGATGAAAGGAGGAAGCAGCATGGATATCATTCTGTGAAGTTGTTTCAAATTTCTTGGTAACAAAGGATCCCAATTACCAAAACCATCGTGGCTAACATGCGAAGCATACAGGAAAATTGGCTGTAATAAAGTATACGTTTTTTGAAGAACAACGCGAACTATTTCATAAGGATGTGCTGGATTTCGAAAAAAGGTACCAGGGACATTGAAGCATCAGTATGCTTTCAGACTAGTTTTGTTAAATATCTGAAGAGAAACCTAAAACAGAAGGATCATAAGTGCTTTCTGAAGTAAGAAGCAATGGGTGTAAAATTTGTTACCAATAGTGAAAAAAAACAATGCAATACGAAGCAAAAACTTTGAAAAGTGGCATGTATTAATAACCATCCCATTGATTTCAGCAAAGTTGTGCATATTAAATATTGATGTTCTATAAAAAACTTAAAAACGTTTCTGATGAAATTCGCGTAATTATACAATACATGTAAACTGATTTCGCAAAAAAACCTCACGTGGTATAAGTAATCTGAATGAAAATTTGGGTTCAGCACATTGACAATATATAAATTCACGTTTTGTACTATACGCAACAAACAAAACTTTAAATTCGCAGGCTAGTGATAACGCTTTCACAACGTATTATGTGTAGCTCATGAATACTCTCTCCAGTAGTTAATCGACGTCAAGAAAACTAGCATTTGGGAAAAAATAATAAATTATGTTGAATGTGTACCAGCAATGGGTAAATGTTTCACGGTGTACATTCAAAATAATACAAAAATGTAAAAATTACAATATCAAACAGGTGCCACACAAGTGAATATATGAAATGTCAAATGCTCCAAAAAATGTGCAGATGCAAGAAATGTATGACTGATATCATGTGGTATTAAAGTGAGTTTAAAGAAAACATTTGTCAATATAAATGAAGAGCTTGATAGAAACTAGTCGTACACCACATTCTAGGAAAAAATTGAAAAAAAGTCTAAATGTTGAAGGCATATAGACAAATATTGCGATATTTTTTATGAATTCCTTTTAGTTCTAAATAGGTTACCTGGAAATACGTTAATTAAGCCTGAAATCGCATATTACTATCTGTTCCCAGATCGATCAATTAATCCATGGCTTTCACTTCTTTCTTCCCCTCGTTAGCAGGCGTGAACTGCAACATAGCGGCACGAAGATTGATGACTGCTGTGATTACTACACAAAACATGGAAGTACTTATTATTTACCTGACAGTAAAAACTGTATTCTCTACAGCTATATTTGGGAAACCGTTTGTAACAAAGCTTTGGACTTAATAGCACATCAAACTATTTCTGATAAAGACGAAAAGACAAGCGAATTTTTTGAAACACGACGAATGGTTTCCGTGAAATTCATAATAGGTAATTAAAAATCCGACCCCAGCTCATCCCCGCGATTTCCCCTCCAAACGTTCTGTCGTAGATCTTTCCTTCGCGCTTCCCCATTTCCTGCAGTCCACGTGGATCCCCACGGACGCCAGAAAAAAAAGCGCCTGAGAGGCTTGCATGTCGCCCGCACTTTTGAATGGGCGCTTATCAATGATGAAAAAGGCATAACCCATTCCAAAGTGAATTATTCACCGTTAGATTTATCGCGCCAGATTAATGAATTCCAGCGACCGTTGTTCGCCTTGTCACTTCAGAGATTTATAGCGTTTATTAATAATTAACCTTCTGTAATAAAGTGGAATCTCCGACCTCCTCGATGTTTTCATGAACAACAAACCACCACATTAATATTTTCCTAATTTTTTTTATTCATGTAATTAAAATCATGGAACAAATGTAATGTATTTTGTAATATATTAATCTTTGTTGGAATCAGGTTTTGACTTTTTTTGATATACGATATACTTAGAATCGGCACTTGTTTCACTAATAGCACGAGTATTAGTGATGAGACATATCCCGTAGAAAAAATCTTATTAGTGGTTGTAGTTACTTAACTGAAAACGCGTATGGGTTACTCTCAACATCAACAGATGGTATAACATCCTATCGCCATAATATATAATGTTTTATCGTAGAAATAATTACAATAATGCTTTAAGAAAGGGAAGGAAAAATGCACATAAGTATGTCTTTACTGTGAGGATCAACTAGGTAAGCCCAAGAAATGTGATGATAGCTACGGCAATAAGCAACCCGCTTCGACTGAGAAAACGCAACTAACAAACACTCTGCGATGCTTAAAAAGGCCGCTGGAAATTTGAGACCGGAAGTCCGGCCATTGAGCCTACGTACTTAGCGACTACCCGCTCCCAACATGACAAATATGGCCAATGTCGAAAAGAACCTAGATAGGGCCCAAAAGATTTTTTCCCGGCGAAGGGGCCGTGGCCCGTGGAAAACATATTTCCATGTTTTCCAATGGACCCCTTCAGCCCGAAAAATTTTGATTTAACTCGCCGTGAAAGCCTACATTGTTTTATTAACCTGAATGATTGAAGAGCATCCAGAAACAGCGAACTTGACGTTGACCAAAACGTGTACGATATGAAAACGATTGGATCAGACTCGACTACATTCACGGGGTTTGGGCAATCTTTTTCAAAAAGTGGAAGTCCAGAAAAACTGGCTGAGGTCAGGCAACAATTGTTTCTCTGCAACGACTCTGACTGATAAGCACTAACCTCGAGTCCCCACAATCGGGTATTCAACACTAGCTCGATAACTAAGTAGGTCCCAATTCGCCCGCTGTCTGCAGAAGAATTTTAGCGGCCGACTGCTCTAATCGGTAGTTGTCATTGGTTTATTCAACCAACATCAGCCGGAGTAGTAGCCTAGCAAATCGGTCACGACCCGTACGCGATCTTTCCATTCTCAGCGTTTTCCTCCCTCCCTAACACAAACACACAACTTTACATACAGTACCGTAACATACGTGTGGGAGACCAGTCGAGGGCTTAGATATTTCGTCAGCTGGGACAGCACCCTGATGGCGGAGATATCCGGAGAGGGAAACTCCCACAATCTGACGTGTAGTTCGGCATTGAGGTCAGATCTCACATTGTAGTGGAGGAACAGCGCCACCTTCCACGGTATACCTAAATTTACGGAACTCGTAGACACAAAAATTGATGCTCCCGTAAGGAATAATGATTTGGGATAATTAATAAAAGCGAATTTAATTTTGTCTTTACATGGAAGAAAGAGAAGAAATGGCTGTCGGAAAGATCAGGTGCGAGGCGCAGTCGATGCCGCGCGTGTTGACCATTTCTCGAGCGCGACATGGAGCAGCTTCCAGAGCTAACAGTGCTCGAGAACCTACGCTCGAAACAATGATGCTCCATATGAGAAGTTAACAAGTTCCCGAGTAGAATGTAATATCTTCAACATAATAAATCAATATTTCTTCTTGATTGTCAATATATGTTTACAAATAAAAGTATCCAAAGTTTTTTATGACAATCATTTATTCAGTAATTTCACAATGTTTCGTAACTCGTTTTCTTATCTTCAGGTGCTAAACTTAGTGAGGAACGCAAATCATCAGCAGAACATTCAAGGAACATTACGAAATACCACATCTCCACGTTTATTACATAACTAAACTGACCTTTTATGATATACGATCTACTTAGAATCGGCCCATGTTTCACTAATAGACACAGTATTACTGATGAGTTTGGGTTTTGTGGTATCACTGTTTTTAGAGTGATTTCTTGTTTCTGAATGTTCTGCGATGGAATCGATTCTCACTAAATTTTGCACCTGAATTAACCGAGTTACAAAACTGTAAATTACTGAATAAATGATCTTTAACATAACTCGTGAAATCAAATACGTACGTGAGAATAGCACATGAAACTTTCTGAGAGAACGATAATTGGCGTAGACCGTAATCTGCGGACAGTTATAAGGTCCGAAATCTATCTCAAGTATGAGAACTCGGGACAGCAAACGTGGCCGTAAATCTCTTAAGGTGACTGATAACGAGACTGATAACGAGATACGATACGATAACGAGACTGATAACGAACTGATAACGAGAGATACTTTTTCTGAGTGGGCAGTTAAGTGAGCGCCCTGAGTATGCGAATCTCCCTTTTGCAAGATGTTCATCAGCTCATGGCGGAAAGCAAAGCAAATTATAAAACAACGCATAGTTCACGTGCATGTAGGCGCAGGGCTATGCGGAAGAATAAACGTGCTTAAAAACGATGTCGAACATTGCTTTTCCAGAAGGCAATCCCTAATTTTCCAGGACATGCGTAGCTGGTAATAAAACAAGCTCCAATTCAAGAAGAGCTTTCAAGAAGTGGGATCGCGTCCTGTTGGAAAACTGCCAGCTGCTGCGATTCCCAAGTTACCGCAGTTGGATGATAAGACGTATCTCAGACAAATACATCAATTTGATATACATAAAATTTTTTTTAAATCTTTCAACAGTTAACGTGGACAAAAACAAAAACATCAAAAAAACTCGGTCAATTCAATTTAAATTTTCCATAAATTTTTAAATTTTTTAAAAAAATAATTTAAAAAAAATTTCCGTAATTGAAGAATGTTTAAATTCTAATGATACATTTTGTTTAGCTTTGCGAGTCTTGAATAAAAAGAGGTTCAAGAAAGTGCCTTTGTAACTTTTATGGTAAGCAACCAAATGTAGAGAAATACAACTACATAAAATGCAGTTTTGTTCTCAAACATATTTTCGGTGTCTTACCATGGACTCTCTTGGCATTTTTATAACGTATTTAATGGCTTTAAAGCAGGTAGTTTAAATGGAACATCTGTATGGTGCCGCTGGAAGTGTCCGTCCTTAATTATTGACTATTTTCGAAATTTCATACCTTTCATTTCATTACGCAAAGGTTAAGAATGTTTGAACAATACTTTCCTGTGTTCAAAAGATTAGCCATTAATACATTTAATACACATGACTATTCTTCCGTTTTGCGTTTGTGTCTGATTTATGTTTTTGGTTTCTAGATTGTTTTCACTACAGTATTGGAGAGGATGATTCCGAGTTCCTTCAAAAAAAGTAGTTGAGAACCCCAGATTCGCGCTGCAGGTATTGCATCACAGATGGATTTTCGTCAGTAGACTCAAAAAAACAAATAATTTCTCCAAAATCAGTGAAATAATATCAACGAACTATTCTCTCGCTGTCAATGACTATTTCATTTGTTTTCTGAATATTTGGCAACCTACAGTATATAGAGGCAGTGTGCGAGTATAAAGTGTTTCTATTTTTGTTTCATATTTTCATATATTTTTTTAATGTTTCGATTTATACATTCCTAATTATGAGTACGTAAACCAATCATGAGTATACATTAGAGCACATAAGCAACTATTTTGTAGTAAGACACATTTATGAAATTTTTTTAGATGAATATCGCTTTTAATGTTCGTGAGCTGGCAAACTATAGAGCCTTTTAATAAGTAGTATCGCTAAAAAGATTGTATGATGTTGATTTCATAACATAATTCTCCTAATTATCTATTTTTACTACTTCGACCTTCACTCATTAATCAAATGTTAAGACGGACATAATGTAGCTTCATTACAGGACAAGTATTGTTGAGCTGTCGTAAAGGTAATTGCAAAGAACTGGAGGTAGTTATTTCGTGGACAATTCTAATACATTACTGATAATGTAATTCAATTTCTAATGCAAATAGTTTTGAATTCATCTGGAAGGAAAATTAAAACTTTTCTATTCGTACCTTCATAAGTAATTCATCTGTATGTGGTAAAAGAGAGGGGTATACAATTTACGACAACGTTCACAGATTATACATATCCCTCCGTTTCATACACGTTTTTACGGGATTTGATTGATTCATTGATTTTTTCGTGTTTCCGGGCGTGTCAACTACTGTGATCATTAGTCCCGTTAGTGTAGTGCATGTTTTTTCGTGAGATGGTGGTGATCTTCCCATGCTGAATGGCGAGATCCGGCGCCGACCTACCATCGGCTAGTAGGGTTTCCCCCTAACCAAGACTCTCCCACCAGCGAGGCACCGCCCCAGCCGGGACAAGCCCGGGATCATAGCAGCCGGTCGCTAGAATTCTCCTCCAGACAGCGACTGAATACGACCTAGCTGAAACGCTAGTGTCGAAAATCCTGCCGCCGTGGGGAGTGGGAACCTAGGACCTCCCGCTGAGAGGCACTGCAGTAACATCAGTTGATGCACTGAGTTTATCGCTCTCGGTACGGGATTTGACGATAAAGAAATATAATATATTCATTATAATGGACTGTGCAAATCATGAGCAACAACAAAAATTCTGACAATCGGAAAATGAGTGCCGCCTGACGGGTCCATCCCATTGACAGCGCGCGAAGGGCCGTATCTCGCAAACCGGCGGACGTGCGAACGCGATCTCGGTTGAGGATGTGGGCGAGGTCACCGCATGCCCCTGCACAAAGCCCGAGTCGCCCTCTGGCAGAAGGCCCGGCGCGGGGCTGCGGGGAGGGGGGAGGCGCAGAATGGCGGAGCGCGGATGGCCTTAATCGGCTAATGAGGCTGTGCCGCCACAGCACCCCGTCGCCCGTGCCGGCCCTCGGGCTGCCCTCCGTCATTACGCCCTCTCCCTTCCTTCACCGCTTTCGCACCTTTGCCTCCTCCGCTCCGCCTCTGCTTCATTCCCCGTTCATCTGAGTGTGAGACCTGGCTTTCTTCTTTCCACTTGCTCTGCCTTTCTGTCCACCCTATCTTATTGTCTGTCAGTCTGACATGGTGCATTCTTCTCTGTCTGTCTGTCTGTCTGTCTGTCTGTCTCTCTCTCTCTCTCTCTCTCTCTCTCTCTCTCTCTCTCCTCCTAAACAATATTTTTTGAGGTTTCTGTTTTCATGTGTGTATGAGTAGAACTTTTTCTACTGTCACATCCCACAAGCATATATAATTTTTGATGTGCATCCTTGCGGCTCAAAATATTAAGATTTGTTCCAACTTTCCAAGCCATTTTTCAACCTCATTGATTCTTGTAATTTGGAAGTTTTCTGCATATATTCATTTAACTATAGATTTTTAAATGATATCATGCAGTATTTAAACAACTGAGTAATTGTTAACTAATAACACGAAGAGCAGCAAATTGTTCGGTATTCCGTGCATTTGCACTACTTTTCGTATACGTTTCAATAAAGGTAAATTCACTTTCTTTCAAACACTCATGTTGTGAAAAAAACGTTCCGCTCATTTTTCAACCCTCCCTAAACATAATTTTTTTATTAGAAAACTTGTTTTGCTTAATTTTATGATACTCGTCTTCACTAGCCCATTCCACACTCCCCACTCCCCACTTCCCACTTCCCACTTCCCACTTCCCACTTCCCACTTCCCACACCCCACTCCCCACTCCCCATTCCCCATTCCCCTCATACACATCCCATCTGAAGATATCTCTTCCAATTCAACTCCTTTTCCTCACATTATCATATATAGAATACAGATCCCTTTCATCGCAGTACGGTTTCTTAGATCAGACAAAGGGATCTGTAGGAACCTTCCGTGCTTTATCCATAGAATCAATGTGGTCTGCATTGGTTCTGCATTCCGTCTCTTAGTCCAACTAACTCTGAACCTGAATCAAACTGAACCAACACAATCCCTGATTAGCCTTTGTTCTCACAGTTCAACGGTTTTTTCGAGATAGATAGTTCACTTCTAATTTAACGTTCTTCTTAAAAATCAATATATAGCGGTATTTCCCTGAAGCGAGTAAAACTTCTCATTTGATTTAATATTAATTGAATACAAAATTCGAAATGTCTCTATTTTTCGTCTTTTCATAAATCGCTGGTTCAAAGTTCTAGAATCATATCACAAAAAATATATTTCTCTCCGTTATTTTAAACATAGATCTAAATATTCCAAGAGAAAATTAGTATACGGAATTTACGTGTGAAGCCAAAATTTTGCCTGCATCATCATCCTCTTACAATGTAATGAAAAGTGTCAAAATCAATATTTGTGTGAAAATTAAGTAATATAACTCATGATTACAAAAGGAGAGAGTTTCTGAGATACATCACACACAAATGAACAATATCTAACAAATTTTTCAGGATCGTTTACAAAAAACAAAGGAATAGCAAAACATTATCAAAATCTTTGACAAAAACTGAAAACTGAAAAATATCGCATTCAGAAGGACCGTATCTTAAAATATGAGATTGTTGCAAATTTAATGCATATAACGCATTAGTGATTTAAAGGCAAAAATGACCTATTTAGAAGCGGTCCACTGTACAAGCCACAAAAAATACTCTAGGACTCTCATGTTTAGACTTAGTTCTGGTTACTCTATATATTATTGTTTTACCCCTAAAGTATAAGTCACTCTCCTGCATTAACCTATCACAGAAGAAACTAAATGTGAATATTGCCAGCTACTCTAACAAAATTCGATCATATTCTCACGTAAAACGCTCTTGACCTGAAAAACTACTCGCTATTTGTGTTATACCTTCGTAGGACGTAAAAATCCAAGAACGGTTTCTTAGATACAACCCTGCTCCTGACTAACAAAATGTAGATCCAAATGCATTTTTGTCTATGCTTAATTTTGTTAGGGGCTTGGTAATCGAGTTTTTTTGGTGTTACGCGTTCGGTTAGGTTGCTACAGCACGCAGATCCATTTATTGCGCTGATAATGAGCCGTAAAAGACAGTACTTGTTTGACCATACTTATTGTGTATTTTCAATGTGGCATTGAGTGTGCAATGAAGCATGAACTTTTGTTTCAACCCTATTTATTCGCCTATCACACGAATTTGTGTCATCAAAATGTATGTTTGCAATTGTTTAAAGATTGATTGATTGATTGATTTTTTCGTGTTTCCGGGCGCGACAACTGCTTTGGTCATTAGTCTCGATAGTGTAGTGCATGTTTCTTCGCGGGAGATGTCGGTGATCTTCCCCCGCTGAATGGCGAGATCCGGCGCCGACCTACCGTCGGCTAGTGGTGTTTCCCCCTAACCTGGACTCTCCCACCAGGGGGCACCGCCCCAGCCGGGACAAGTTCTAAGCTCCCGACCGGTCTCCCGGAATATGTGGTAGTGTAGTGCATGTTAGTGTAAGTAAGGGGAGAGGATAGGACAAGGAGGAGAAAGGACAGATTGCGCGCTGTCCGTGGCCCGTTTGGTAGGGTACTGCTCCAGCATTCGCTTGGTGTTGATCGGAGAAACCACGGAAAACTACCGATCAGAGCAGCCGGCCGCAAAAATTCTCCTCCAGACAGTGACTCAATTCGACCTAGCTGAAAAGCTAGTGTCGAAAATCCTGCCGCCGTCAGAACTCGAACCTAGGACCTCCCGGTCAGAGGCGCTGCAGTGACATTAGTTGATGCACTGAGCTACCGCTCCCTGTTTGTTTAAAGAAGTTATACTTTATTATAGAGAGAAAGTTATTACTGGGCTTTATGTTGATACTCTGTGAACTTTGCCGGATAGTATAGTACGTGTCAACATTTCATACACTCCTAAATGCAACTTCCTTTTTGAAAAAGTTATTAAATTCTGTCATTGAAGCATACAACGTATAGGTCTCTGCCCAGAGACATTATTTCCCCATTCGCTTGCTCTTGGAGTTTTCTTTTGTACGGCTAAGCTTTGTGGTCAGACCCTGATAATTACTCTCTGAACAGACCTGGCCTCTTCTCGATTCTCGAACACATCTTTCTCTTTCAGGACAAAAGCTCTCGGTGATTTTCATCTGTAATTATCGGCGTGTAGGCCTTTGTGTATGATCGTCTGACAGTCTCCAGGTCCGTGTCATCGCAGTTTGTGTGCAAGCGGTTCAGTGCGTGTGTGAGGGGGGGGGTAAATGCGTCTGTTCCTGTGTATATGTATGAAGAGGTAGGGAAGAAGAAAGAGAAAGTCCGTTTGACACAGAATATGCGGTGCTTTTGCAACGTGCGTAATCCGAAAAAGCCCCCAGTGACCACCAAGAAGCTCGGCTTAGGTAATCAGCCTGACTTTGTTGGAGGTTGAATTTCCTCAGTATGACACGCGTGGAAGGCCCACCGCCTGAAATGCGGATCTAAACAAGAGGAGAAACGCCTATTTTCTAACCCTCTGGTGGGAATATGATTTTTTCCCCTTCAGTGGGAACATCTGCCTCACAGACAGACATTACCAGAATGCATCAATGTCTCACCTCTTAATAATGGAATTCAGAAAATTGATTGTTTCTTCTTACATGTTCTCATAAAAAAATATTTCATTCAGAAATTATATTATGAATTTTGACAACTTTGACCAAAAAAAATATTTACTTATTTTTTTCAAATATCTGTAGGTAACCAAAGTCAACATGATTTAAGCAATTAACATGAAAAAACATAAAACTATTGACAGAATATTATTCCAATACATGTACAAAGTAATTAAGCCGGCTCGGTGTCCGAGATCGCTAAGGCAGTAGTGCCGTAGTGATCTCGGAGCGAAGGGTCGCGGGTTCGAGTCCCGCCTCGGGCATGGTTGTAATTGTGTTCGTCCTTTCACCCCTTATCATCACCATATCGGTTCATCCACATAGTTACCATACCGTTAACAGCAATAGTGGTCGCTAATGACCTTAGATGTTGAAGCGACCTTAAATAAACCAATCAAAAAAAGTAATTAAATAAAAAATCTACTTGAGAAGAAGTTTTCAAATCATGAATCTAAAGAAACATCTGTTTGTGAAGCCTCCCTGGTTTCATAAAATAGTAGTTTACATGAAAAAGTCTCATTCATAGCTTCAATGATCCCTCACTCCGTAAAGATTAGAAACTTCCTGGATCACTTGAAGGTGGAGGCGCTTTGCGTATTTACAGCGCTTTCAGGGATACCAATGGAAACAGTGTCTGCGTGACAGGCAGATGTTCCAAGCAAAGAGGTAAATTGGAAAAACAAGTTAAGTCATTTACTTACTTCCGCAGTGGATATGAATGGGCCTTTCATACCATGTCAGAGACGAACAAAATATTTTGTTAAGAGACGGAGTCCTTTTACCATGTTCAGGTCGATTGTAACTTTGTTGGAGACAAGTACCATACCTGCTTACTTCTGAATGCGGCACAAGTACATGCTGTTTAACACTCCTATAAAAAACTACGTAATGTCAGAAATACTTTTTGCGGCCTGTTAATCTCGTATTTATAAAGTCTGTCTTTTTTGGGAATCAGTTTTGAAGTATTTAATTACTTTATAAACTGGCGAAAGTAATATCATTTATTAATTTTTATGTCTATATTTAATGAAATCAGAGAAATTTGGATAAGTGATACTGTGAATAGAGGTCAAATAATCTAATTTTCGGTAGATAATTAACATTACCGTATGTTTTCCCGTAAACTAAAGGTTTCATAAATTATTTAGTACTTCAAAACCATAGACAAGGGATACAGTTGTGTTCACTTAATGTTTGCATTTCCAGTATATCATAAAAATTTGAAAAACTATTCTATCAGTCTATCAGACAAATTGTAGTCAGAGCGACTAACTTTCTGGTAAGTGTATTTCGCTTGCTTCGGAAGCATGGGAAGGGAGTACAAATAGTGGCTTGCTTCGGGAGGACAAATGAAATCTCAAATGGAATGGATACAGGCGATATTGAAGATGTTTTAAGTATAATTATATATATAAAAAAGAACCTTAGATTATTTTTTAAAATTTAAACATTTTATTTAACATACAAAATTAAATTGAGGAAGAAAAGTGTATCTAGTACGGAGCCCTGTGGCACTCCACGGAAAACTAGTTTAGGTTACGAGAAACTATTTTTAACAACTACGATCTGCGGTCTATTAATTACTAACTTAAAATACACAATAAGGTAGAATCAGAAAAACCGAGGCATTTATATTTTGGCAGACTCACGCCATGGTCTATTGAATAGAAGGCCTTGTGTAATCTAAAGCGTTAGCGTTGTTACATTACCTTCACCAAGGACTGACAAATGTCTTTGGTGACTTAGCAAAGCCGTTTGCGTACTTTCCCTAAAACCAGATTAAAAGTTATTGTGAACAACATTTATGGAGATATCCCTGTCTATTTGTTGACGTACAATTTTGTCGAGGGCTTTGGATTATGTTGGTAATATACTGATAGGTAAACTATCATCTCAAGAAGGTGCATATGATTCCAACTAGTGTAGTGCCTTTTCTTTAATAATAGGGTCCATTGGATGTGCAGCGTAACCAAAATAAACATTTAGGTAATTTAAGGCATTTTCTAATGAACTGTGGTTTGACTCATGTTGGCAAATTCCTAAGCTTCTTAACGTGTTCTATACTTCTTTATTACTACCATTTGTTTGGAAAAGATTATGATAATAACAGACATTAGCGTTTTTGACTTGATACTCCTTCTCATTCTCATCAATATTAGTAGCTTTAAAATGGCTGTATGTAAGAATTTTCCAAATGAACTTTTAACTCATTTGTAACTTTAACTCATTTATATTAGGTAAGAAAAATAATCCTTTGTTTTTACCCGAACAACCAGCCCCTCACCAATTTCAGCCCTGCCTCAAGAAGCCGTTAACACATATTATTCCTATAAATAACACAATGTGGTTTTTACTATTTTTGTCAATATCTCTATTGAATTCATTGTACGTTACTCTAAATATAAATTAATAAATAAACATACATTTTAAATTCATCATAAGAGAAAAATTTATTATAAGAAAATATTAAAAGAGCTGTGCTCTATAATGTAGCCCAGTTCCATAGAATAATTCTGATAGCTGGAAGGGCGTCACGTCACGAGAATTTGTGAAAAATCTACAATTAGAAACCCTGAAATTTAATCTCTGAAATAAAATATCGAGCCGAATAAATCAATCAATTAAAACTTTAACACACTCTCATAAAATGTGTCTGCTGCCCTTGGTTCCGTTACAAGGCAAAGCAGGCATCAAAGTGAGAGCCGTGCAGTGGATGTTTGCATGCAAGAGATTCGTCTCACCTTCTGCGACCATGAAAACAGGTGATGCTACAACAATATACACTGTATTGTGCTATTTTAAATGAATGGGTAGTATTATACAGCTAGCTGGACCGGTGCAAATATTTTGCACATTTGAACTCGAGAGAGATTCAATTGCGCTACGAATTTCCACGGCAATCGCTCTGTTGCGATTGCAGCTTAAATGTAGGGTGAGTTACGAGAGAGTGGCAATGAAAGGTGTCCAGAGCAAACTGGTGGTGCTACAGAATGCTACAAACTTCTCTAGTGTAGTTTACTCTTGTGTGGACTGGCTTACGGTATTGCCCTCTTCTTGCTAGCTGCCATCTATCTTGCCTAAAGTTTTACATTTTCACATTTTTCGATTTCCTAATAGAGGAACCGAAATATAACTTTAAGAATATTATCTCGTCATAAATGGTAATTTTCGTCACATTTTTATAGCGTTACTATAAATGCGAAATGTAATTCTTTTTCACAGGAATCTATTGAGTTTTCGAAAACTTATTTGAAGTCTCTTGAAGCACTTTTACTCACAAATGCAGTAGTATTTACAAATTGCTGGACTGAGCATACTAACGGGATGAGATATTCAAAAATATATGTTTGTGTAATTTTGATAAAAATCGAGCAATATGTCGTTTATGTCATGTTATAGAGCACATTTAGCTCTATCCATACTCAAACTTTTAAAGAAAAATTTGAGATATTTTGAGAAAATTTTGTTTTTGCTATTTTTTAAATTTGCAAATATTGCAACACTATTACACGACAACTACTAAAATTTGCAAACAATCTACATGACCTTAATGGAAGAACTATTTATACACAAAAATTCATTTGAAGGAAAATCTCTCTTCAATTTATAATTGCAGGAAGAGCTGAAAAAATCAAAATTTTGCGATTTTCAAAAATTTAGAGCTTACGTGAAAATTGGACCTATGTCACCTTATACGTGTATTTTACTCTATTCTTACAAAGAAATGAAAGCAAAATTTGGAGCTGTTTTTCAGAAAATGTTGATGTCCTTGGGGCTTTATGTAAAGTACCTCCAAATTTTAAAGAATGCTTTTTAAATTTCGATGTTTCAACTAGAGCCAGATGGACAGGAGTTTCTTCTGATTTGAGAAGATGGTACCATGGTTTAGGCTATTAGTTCGCAGACGACGGACAGAGGGACATCGGTGGTCTTGAAATAAACCACTTTTCGGTGTCAGAGACTCCAAACGTTTATTTCCGTTGAAATCTTAAAATCGATTTTCGCAGCATTACATAACTTTCTATACTACGATATTACTCCATATATACGTATGTATACGAAAAAATGAAAAATAATTGAATAAAACTGCAGCTTAAACTGAACTTGTAGTTTTAAAATAGAAACAATTAAACATAACTGTAGCAATTGTATTTTGTTCATGGAAATTGTTTCATTTTCACTATTACTGGTTATTTGAGTTAAATTATTAATTGAATTATACAAATCATTCTGCATTACAATGAATCATGACATCCTTCAGTACAAAATGAATAATGGTTGAAAATTAAACAAATGTTACTTTATTGCGGTTTCTTATTTTACGAAAATGAGGTGACTGGCAAAATGACGCGAAAGGTAAACGCACTGCTCTTCTCTACCAGAGATGCCATGATATCCTGTCCTGTGGTTTCAAACCTACTCTACCATATGCTAGCAGTACGCTATTTATCGTTCGCCTCTAGAAATTCTTGTAATGATCAGAATGAAGGAATGAACGCAAATTTACTCCATTATTTTAGTAATATTATTATTCTAATATCTCGAAACATTAAATAAATTTAAACGTAACGTTCTCAGTTTCTATTATCAAATTTTAAGTGTATACTTGCACACAATCCATCGATTATTCTTACTGACTATTTTTTAGTTTTTTCTTTCAAACTGTACTGCAAAACTACTTGTAATACAAATAATGTTGTAACTGGGATATTTTGTTGTTTTTGTTTGATAATTATATTGACTTTTAATCTGCAAAGAGGATTGGTCCTATTGATTAGTACATAGATTTATTCATCTCAGTTTTTATTTAACATTAGCGAACGTATGTCTAAAAAAGTAAACAGCATTTTGTACTTTCGCTAATAAAATTAGGAGAAAGAGTTTCAGTTCACTTTTCAAATTGTAGACCCTGTTTTTTCCAAACACCTGTCGGGAATAAGAGAAATTAGAACGACGAAACAAAACGACATCGTAAGATCAAGATCAGGGATAAAATCTAGCAACATTGCAAAAAGGACGTCATCTCATCTACATTTGAAAGTTAAAGCACTTTTCCACAAACAATTCCCTCTGAAAATAACTTCCTGTTCAAATTTGAGACTGACAACTTGTACCTCAAGCAACCAAGCAATATTATTGCATTTGTTTAGAGAGCGCGTTTCACTTTACTACTTACGGTGTTTTCAAGCACTTTCTGTCAATTTATTCGTAAAATCAGTAATTACAGATCTGCGTTAACACAAAATCCTTTCTACACTGCATTGCATTGCATTTATAAATTACATCAATTTACTCTTCAATATATCTTTATACACTCCAACTTCACATAAATTTTAATAGAGTTTGAATCTCTTAAAATCTATTAAGACCTAACTATGCGACCCACACATTTGATCCTAAAACTCATCACATTTAGTGGAATGAAACTACTATCACCAAGGCACTTGAACAATCCATAAAACAACCTCACCGAACCAATCGAATCACAATTAAATCTCGCGACTCGCTCTAAAATAAGCGACCGTAATCAGTAACCGTACTAAGCGCTGTGGCAACGAAACGGAAGCCAGTACCAGCGTTTGTATAGTAATTTTTCACAATGAATACGAAGATAACCGAAAAAAAACGTTCAATTTAGAAATGAACACATCAAAATAAAGATATATATATATATATATATATATATATATATATATATATATATATATATATCTTTCTATATAATATTAATAAGTACAATCGAATCAACCTAAGTAATTAAATCATAAGACTTTTTGATTGATATGTTTGAAAAAGATTAATGTGATGTAGATTTCCTATTTCCAGAAGAGCGCAAAGAACTTGATATGAACGAGTAACAACGATGTGCGAATTTCCTTCTGACAATGACAACTAGTGATGTTAAAAAACTGAAACAGACCTCCTTGTATTATTAGCTTTCCGTTTCTTTTGAGTCGAAGCTATCGTGTCGTTTTTGCCCCCTCCACTCCCTCTCAACTTGACATCTGTCATCTCTCGTCTTCCAAGTATCCGACTAGGTATTCCCGCGTTAACTACCACACCCTTGAGGGCAATTACCATTAAGCAACTCCCTCACACTCCTCAGATATCACGCCAAAGTTACATTATAGGCTAATTTCAGTTCTGAGCCAATACATTTATCGGCGTGTAAGGTCGTTACTTGATAAATTGATTAGTGATTCCAGATGCGTCAACTACCAAGGTCATTAGGGCCTTATGGTGTAGTGCATGGATTTATCGGTAGATGGCCGCTGGCAATTTAACCTGCGTCAGAATCGAGGAATTTTCCCTTACTTTGGAATATGCACCAGGCACCGTTTCAGCTGGATAAGGTTCAAGTTCCCAACTGGAATCCTGACATATGTGATAGTGTAGCATGCAAGTGTGTGTGTGTGTGTGTGTGTAAGGGGATGAGGATAGAACAGGAAAGAGGAAGGAAGATTAGTGAAGTCCGTAGTCCGTTTGTCAGGTATTCCCGGAGAAAGTTTTTGTAATCTTGAACAATATCTCGGAGATTGTTCATTTTTTTGGTGTAGGCTGCAAGTTCCTCAGTTTCAGAAAGGGATCTACACAGTTATCGTTCAGGATAAAAGGTATGGAAGGATCAAGGTATAGAAGGGTTACGAGGGACAAGAATGCCTGCACATCACTAACACAGTTGTAGCTTCATTTCGTAATGGGGTTTAAAGCTTAGTGTATATACACTTCAGTGAACCTGCCCCATGTTGTGTGACATGAAACCGATCTTTCCAGATTATTTGAGATGATTATGTAAACATAAATTTAATGACTCACCAATAAAAAATCTTTATTAATAAAAAGGACTTTATTTAAAATGTGTTTGGCAAATTGAACATCTTCATCCAGTGGAGATTCAACTTTTCGTTGCTGCAAAATTAACAACGTTTCTATAGTTTTTCAAATTTTAACTCGAACTCATTATTCAACATTTTGATATTAAATACTATTTTGAAAAATTTAAAAATATATTTACACTTATCTCGATTAATATAATGGTTTTTTCTTTCTGAAATATTTATAAGTGCAATGGTCTATTATCAAAAAAATTGAATGTCTTTTCATTTTTTTAATTTTTCGTTTCCATAGTACATTAGTGGACGTGAGACTTTGAAAAGGTCATAGAAGAGAAAAAATAATAAAAAATATTTCATACGAAAAATTCAAAACTATTCACATACGAAAATTTTTATGTGTTTGGGGTGGAGCTGTTGAAAGTCTTGTTTAAGGTTTCTGAAAATCGTATTTCTGAGATAATTATACACAAAACCTTTGAGATTGAAATTACTTAATTAGAAATCATTTAATGCACTTGCTTTCACAAATGTATTCATTCAAAAAGAAACCTGCAATATAAATTTTAAACAACATGCCAGAAATTTAAACTAGTGATACAACAACTGCAGAAACATTTTTACATTAGTGAGGGTAGTTGGTTATAATACTAATTGTTAAAAATTAAACATCTCAGCCAGCGCTAATAAAACTTTCCCAATCTTACTGCATTAAATGGAAAACTAATCCATTTAAAGAAATATATTAAAATATTTTGAGCATTTATGATATTTTTAAATGTTAACGCTTAGGTAGTGTACTCCCAAAGTCAAAATATCTGTTTTAAATTAAAGGCTGCACATCAAGTAGGTCAACGCAGAATATAAATTAAGGTGCAAACCTGCTTATTACTGTTCAATCTCGCGATCAAATTCGCTACCAAAGTGCACCCCCCAATGCCTTCTATTCAGCGTACCGCGGTCACATGCTTTCGCCAACCTCACAGAGCATTCACAGCACCGCGTACTGAAAAGCTCCAAAATACAAATGGGCAATAAAATCATTTACGGAGTGTCTTCACGCGGGCCTTTTTTCCCACGGCTCCATCCCCTTCGCGTACAGCTCTTTCAAAACAAACCCTTTTTGAGCCTCCGTCAGGTAAATAACATCGAAAGAATGTGCGTATAGGTTTAAATAAGTGTAAAAAATGACAAGTATGAATGAGTGAGTGAATGGAAATAAAATTAGCAGATTTTACATACAAGAAACATTTAAGACAATTAAAAGGAAGAACGCATTTTAGGTTGCCGGCCAAAGTGCCGGTTCACCATAGGTTAAGTAGTATGAAGTTAGTAGTAAGCTCTTCCTCTCTGCCGCAAAACCCATCGAGCTGGGGGCTGTATACCGTACAATGTAATAAACTCCCGCCCCGCCAGGGCTTAAATTACAGTTATTATTTAGAGAGGGAAACCCACTGGCACTCCTAAAAGGAATCATCTAAATCAGCAAATTGATGTAAAATACATGTTTAGGAAATCTATTTTATTCTGGGGGGGTAAGGGCGTTGCCCAAATTGTAATTGATATTAAATTTTTGACATATATTGTAAAAATTATTGATAACTTGGGGGTTGACTACCGCTCCGCCAGGCTACTGACGAGGGGGAAAATGCAAACCGCCCCCGTCCGCCGCGAGCCCTGATCGCCGCCCCCGCGCCGCCCTGGGTGCAGGCTAAGAAATTAGCAAGGGCTGCCACTTCCCCGCGGGCGGCGGCTTCACGTTCCCATCGTTTCACCACCGCCACCGACCGCAAAAGTACAGAAACGTTTTCAGATTCACTACGGGCCCACTCCCGCCAATACAGCACATTAAGCATCCCCGCCGACAAAGAAATGCACATCGACAACGCGGGCGCACCCGCACCGATATTCCTTCACTATCTGGTCAAAGCCGCGATTCCCGTGAGAAAAAACATTCAAAGAACAAACGGTGGCCGCCATCGCAGGCACTCACGTGACACCCCCCCAGCATCCGATCGGCCAATGTGACGGTCCTTTTCCCGGGGACCGAAGACGCAACCCAAACAAGAAGTTTTTTCATGTTTCTCCACATTAACCCTGAGGAGGCGGAAATTATTTAGTTAAGGGTTTATAATTATGCTGCTGCCTGCGGCTTAAGCAGCAAAGGGGAGGGGTAAAGAAAAAGCAATGCTAACTAAAGCTAACTTAATTCTAGCTTAAATCTAACTTAATAATTATGATGGACTTTGGCATACTAATTTATAAGAAAAATGTTATTGTTATTTTTTCTAATTTAAATGTTTGTGGGGTTTTCTATGTGTTCTTTAATAGTTTATTTTTCGTTCAGATCATCCATTCATTATATACAAAACCCTTTTCATTCATTATTTACAACCATTCATTACATAAACATTCATTTAAAAAAAGTCTATGGCGTCTCACCGCCTCACCAAAGGTTCAAACCCAAATGTCAAGTGACTCTCCCTTCCAAGGCCTCAGTAACACCCCAATTAATAAATACTGCAACTTCCCACGAGAGAGCAGAAAAATAGAACAGAACAGAGGAGACAACTCAAACACAATTGAACTATCACTCATTATTCAACTAATCATCTATCAAGAATGGGGAGGTAGCAATACTGCCCACGAGGGTACCAATGCTCCCCAGGCAGACAGCCTGGAACGTGTCGGCTGATCCTGCTTCCCTATCAAGGCTTCATCAGTCAACCAGCATGGTCAACAGACCGCTACCCTAAATTCGACCGGGGGCGGTAGCCCCAGTGCATCAACTGATGCCACTGCTGCGCCTCTGACCGGGAGGTCCTAGGTTCACTCCCACGGCGGCAGGATTTTCGACCCCTAGCTTTCAGCTAGGTCGAATCCAGTCGCTGCCTGAGGAGAATTCCAGCAGCCGGCTGCTCTCATCGGTAGTTTTCCGTGGTTTCTCCGATCAACACCAGGCGAATGCCGGAGCAGTACTGTACCAAACGGACCACCACGCGATCTTCCTTCCTTTCCTTGTCCTATCCTCTCCCTCTACACACACCCCTTACACTAACATGCACTACACTACCATATTCCGGAGGCTGGTCGGAGTTTTAGAGCTTGTCCTGGCTGGGGCGGGCCCCGCTGGTGGGAGCGTCCTGGTTAGGGGAAACCCCAGCCGACGGTAGGTCGGCGCCGGATTCGCCATCCAGCGGGGGAAGATCACCGCCATCTCCCGAGAAAAAAAATGCACCACACTAACGGGACTAATGACAAAAGCAGTTGACGCGCCCGGAAACACGAGAAAACCAAACCAAACCAATCTAAATTCGGGCCACTCGCGTGAATCTGACGCTACTTGGCCGAATTTAAGGCAAACTCCGCCACCAGCTCCGGTCAAGTGAGTCCGCACCCATTCCAGTTCGCACCGCCGAATTGTGCAGCCAACCAGCTCACGGCCTCCCCACACTCAGCCGCGTGATTTGGCTTGATGCCTGCAGCACAACAAACCGTAAGTAAAGTAAACCTTCAAGAAAGAAGAGCACTCATAAACTTTATAAAGTTTCATTAGTCCTCCGGTTTACTACTCACTAAAAAAATCTATTTGTATTTACGCAAACATTAAACTTCAATTTATTATTATTGCTTATTGATTTTCATTTATCCTAAAGGCAAACAACCCGTTCTGATCCCGTATGTAGTCGCACTTGCAGCATGGCACCTCCCAATGTGTTGCATCTTCTACAGTTACCGCGGGTTGTTCATAGCCGCACGAAGACACGTCTTGCTGTAAACAAATTGTGTGATCAAGAGCCTACAAAATGTGAATTACAGGACGTGGTATATGAAGTAATTTACTACATATCAGAACAAGATCAGAACATTAGATATCAGAATCTTCTTCAGAACAAAAAAGATGCACTCTGCATGAGCCATAAAACACATTTTTACGGCAAAAATTAGTTTTTTGCTGCAGTGGTTCAATCTTACTTTTATTATGACAGAAGTGTAAGAAAGTAAAATTTAAAATTACGTGTTTTTATATAAAAGTTTTATTAAACTGTTCTCTTGTCATTTATATTCATTGCATTGTGTTCATCCTTACAAAAAATTAGATTTTTTTGAACCGCTTGTGAGAACATTTTGTTTATCGATCTTTATAATATTCCGAATATCACGTGTTTTTCTATTTAAAAACACTTTTCCTCTCTTTAACAAAAATTGGCACTTGCGCCAATTTTATAAGCTTAGCTACATTCGAGAAAAAATTTAAGAAATGATTTGGTTTCGAGCTGTTTTAATAATGCTTTATATATTGCCGTTTCTGAAGAAATAATTACACAAAACTTAGATTTTGTAAACATTTAGAGAGGTTTTTGGCATTTTTTATAATATTGAATTTATTTAATTCATTTAGTAGGTAATTATTACATTTGTAATTACATTACTTGTTAACTATGTGGCTAGGCTGAAGGCCTTTATAATGCTTTATATATTGCCGTTTCTGAAGAAATAATTACAAACTCATCCCACCGCGTTGTAAGATTTGAATTCTCCCACTTCACTCGTATGGTCTCTCCATCGTATCAAAGCGTGGAAAAGAGACCATAATGTACGGCTGAGGAAAAGTTCTGAAGGGGAAACCTGGTGAGAAAACGAGTACCTGCAAATCTACAATTCTTTCTAAGTTATTTATTTATTTCTTGGCGCAGACGTTACGCATTCTCCTTCCGGCCTTTGGCCTCATCAGCACCTGATATCAAACAGCGCCACAGAAAATCGCCCGCACCATCGTCTCCGCGCTTACTTCTTTGTGAAAAGACCTAAAGTACTCATTTAACTATTTGACGGTTTGCTACTTTGTTTATAGATTTTTCTTATCTACTTATCAATTTACAAACTTATTGATGATTAACTTAATCATTGCTTACTTATTAACTTATTAATTGCCACCCAATCTACGTTCTGCTCATACTACTAACCAGTGGTGTTTTCCATCCTTGATTACATTCTAAATTGTCCGAACCTTTCTAGACATGTTTCTAATTCTTTCATGAAGTGAGATCTATTATCACCTAAAATGTTCTGAGCGAGCGTTTTTATTTTAAAATATTTAAATCTTTCTCAGGTGATATTTAATACGGTTTTCATCACCAAAAATTTCATGTTCCATGTTTAATTCCGCACTTCTATGCACCCTAATATCCATTATTGCATATCGAAATGATTTCGTATATGTACAGTAATCAATCATACTTTTAACTATCATCTGGTTTCTTCTTGTTTCAACGATGTATTTGTGTATTTTCTGTGAAGAAGCTACGTATTCCTATCAGCAACTGTTTATACAACATTCTAGCATCCTCTCCCATTATCATTCCTTGCTTTCACCACTCGTATTTCTCCATACTACTCTTCCTTTCACGCATCCAATCCTATGCGAGCATTCCAGTCTCCCATTATCACCATGATTATCCATCCATTGTGTTTGTTCATTAATCACTGAATTTGAATTAAATATTTCCTTTCATTGCATCTGTATCTTCGGGGGGTGCGATATACTCACCAATGACACTCTTCCTTTAATTTTATGTTCACTCGTAATTATTGCACTTCCAATTTATCACTCTTATTAATTTACGAGTTCACGATAATGCCTACACCCCAACTGCCCTTGATTTAATATCCACTCTACTGTATCTCATTACATACCCTTTATGCAATTCCACTTTCTTGCCCCTATTTTTAACTTCCTAACTCCAAAATCTTTAAATTGTACTTTCCATTTCTTCTACTATTTCCAATTATTTTCCGTTATTGATGAAATATTTCATATGCCTATTCATGTCCAATTCCTTCGGTCGCCTGTTGTCTTTCTTTTTCGAGGCTATTTAAGTTTTTCTGAACTGCTCTAAGAGTAAGTGGGTGATTGGCCCACACCACTCCCAGTAGTGACCTTGCACAAATCAGGTATTCCCATTACAGAAGGGCATTACTGGTGTTTTAATGTTACATGGGCATAGGTAACTCCCGACCAGGCCTGTCAGAAATTTGACCCAACCATATATCTTGTATTACAACTTTATTCAGTCGAATTTCGCTATATCTTCTTTGGGGTTTTCATTCTATATCCTGTATTGGGGATTACATGTCAATTTTTTTAAAGAAGATAGAGTTAAAAGTTTCTTGTTCAAGTTTTAAAGTAATAAACTTTAGTTAAAAATTTACATTTTCAACGATGCAAGGAAAATAATTTAAGTAGATTTTTCAAAGAATTTATACGAAGATAGTTTTTTCTTTGTCTATTCTGAATTTACTTAAAGATATTCTCTTCCTTCTCCCTGCCTTCTCCCTTTTCTCTGTCAACACACACACACACACACATTTTCCTGAGTGTTTTCTCATCTCTAAAGCTGAGGCATCTTGCATTACATCTCACCTTCAGAGATCACATCCTCAGCAACAGGACTGCCTCTCCCCCTTTGGCCTAGAGGGAGAGGGCTCAGAGACAAGTGAACTAGAGCTTGAGCCACGGGGGGCTCTTGAATCTGCTGCTCTTAACAAAAAATTTCGACATGGCGGAATGAACCTGTTGACGCTTACATTTATCAGGATGCAAACGTACGTCACTGTTAAGAACTAGCAGAGAGAGGATTTATAAGAGTTTGTGAAGAGACGGCTTTTACTTTCTCTTCTTTCCTCCTCTCCTTTCCTCTCCCTCTTTTCCCCTCCTCTCTTTTCCTCTCTCTTTTCCTCTCCTCTCTTTCCTCTCCCTTTCCCCTCTTCCTATCCTCTCTTTCCTATCCCCTCTTTTCCTCTCCCTCATTTTTCTCTCTCTCTTGTCCGCTCCCTCCCCTTCATCTCGTTTCTCCTCCTTTCCCTTTCTCTTCCTCTTGCTTCCTCTGCCCTTTCCTCTCACTTCCTGACCCACGCTCTTTCTTTCGGATCTTCCTTTCCACTCTTCCGCCCCCTTTTCTACTCACCCATCGTTACTACATTCTTCCCTTCCTGGTTTCACTACTCTCATTCTTCCTCTTATTCTCTCCTCCCTCCTTTCCTCTCGTCTTTCTCTCTCTCTAACCCACTCCTTCCTCGCTGCCTCTAGGCAAAGGCACCTAAACCCCCCCCTGAGCGCGCTCGCAGCGCGGCGAGTGGCGTGGCATCGCATGGCACGTGGCGCCGGCCAGGCATCGGGCCGCGGGACAAAGCGCAGCCCCAAATAACGAACTCATAATGGCGCGCCCGGCACAATGGGCGTTGGCGCCGCCCGAGACACCGATCTCAGCGCCATCGATCTGACACCCCCCCCCCCCCCCCCTGCCCCCGCCCCCGCCCGGCCCCGCCTCGCCTCCGCCCCGCCGCGCCACCCGGCGCCTTAGCACTCGGCGCACGGGAATACAGCGCGGCCACGCCCCCTTCTGCATTTCGTATTTCATTCAGATTTAAATATTTGTGAATGTGTTCACAAATACACGGGAGAGGAAGTGAACACTTAAGTTCTAAATTCGGAAGTACGCAACTAATTTAGTTCATATTCAGATATATTTCTTTACGTCGCTTTTTAACAACTTGGTCGTACAGCGATCACTGTGATGGCTTTAACTGTAGGAAAAAACAGTTACGGCCAACACAAATACA
The DNA here is from genome assembly GCA_964035755.1 of Teleogryllus oceanicus. Lineage (NCBI taxonomy): Eukaryota > Metazoa > Arthropoda > Insecta > Orthoptera > Gryllidae > Teleogryllus > Teleogryllus oceanicus. The sequence goes on along the minus strand of CAXIVR010000002.1, from coordinate 82,237,131 downwards.
CATAAACATCCTTGCCCTAGGTTGAATTCAAACCTGCCACCCGAGGCATCTACAGTCTTTCAGCTTTAGCGACCAGGCTGGCACTAAAATTCTGAATTCATGTTGGGGTAAAAATTGGCAGATGAAATACTGTTTCTTTAAAAAACAACAAGGTGTAGATTGTACCCAGAGGCGTATCTAGGTATGCAGGCGCCCCTAGCAAGCAGAGATTTGGCGCCCCTCCCAAGAAACTTCATATTAGGTTTATTATTTTTTTAGCGGATATACTCTACTATGAATAAAATTTCGATTATTTTAAAAAATGTTCTTAAACAATATATATCGACAAACAAGTTAACTGTTTTTGAGATTCATGAATTAAGATAATAAAGTGAAAATAATTCATGTTTAATAATATTTATTTACGTTCATTTTAAAAATTTAATGACAACATTGTTACTATTTAAAAAATATATTATTACGACTCACATTTAATAACATAACAATTTTTAGTAGTCTAGAAGTGCACTTTTATTGATTTTACTGATTAGAATTCGTCAATGACAGAATCAAAGTTCATTTTCTCCGTTTCTTCTCTTTCAACACTCAACAGAGCAAGATCACACAATCGTTTTTGCCCCATTGAAGCTCTTAAATACAATAGTATCAATTTTAAATTACTGAAAGATCTCTCACAGCTTGGAATAGAGACGGCAATAGTTAACATAATTTGAAGAGCAATGCGAACATTCGGAAAAACGCTCTCGCCGCCATATTCAACAATGAATTGTAAAAGTTCTTCAGGTCTTCATTTTAATATGAGATCGAACTGATAGTAGCATTTGGCAATATATAATTCTTCGTATAGCTGCTCTCCATCAACATCGCTGCTGTAGAACGTGGCGAAGTTTTTACACTTTGTATTGATTATTTTTGTATCCCCATTATAACACAGACCTTCAATGTCGAGCAAGAAGCCAAATTTTTCGTCAGTATCTTGTAAGCGGTAAATCTTCCATTCATTTCCTATAAGATGGTCAACCGTTAGTCTTCATGACTTTTCAATTTCCTGTTTGGCTGTTAAAGTAACGTCATCTGATGATTATCCAGTCTTATGTTTTTCGTCTTAATCGTCGTTCAATTGGTACATCCATTCTTTGACAGAGTTTAAGTCCCTTTTCCAGTGATTCAGTTATCAATACTTCCCTTTCATCAAGAAAATAATTTTGAAGAGCTTTTAAATCTAGAGCGGCATCGTGAAAATTTATTTTTGGATCCTGAAGTATTTTTTGAACACGATCAATTTTAATAAGTAATTTATTCCAAAATCCTTGTAAAATCAGAAAATCGTAAGTTAACATTCGAGTGTTGGGAATCACTCCTTGTGTCACTGGTTTCGTTTGAGTTATCAGATCATGTTTTGGAGAACTTCAAGGATTTTGTTAAGGAAATTGTTTATAGGTTCACAGCTTCTACCCGTGCACTCCATCTGGTTAAAGAATCCGACTTGAATGTTAAATATAACATGAAAGACAGATGTATAATTGGTAATGGGGTTTCAATTTAGTAAACGACTACTTTCTAAGCACATTAGTTCACTTTTAATAAAAAAATATAGGTAATTGATAAACATGTGTCAGATGAATGTATACACAGAAAATTCTGTTTATCTCATTGAAAAAACGTAAAATATATCACGAACATTGCCTTGAAATTTGTTAAATGCAAAAAATAATCTCGTTTCACTTTTTTATACGAAAACATTTACATCACTTTTTAAAGCCGTTGATGGATATCCCAAATCATCCGTTTTAACGCAGGATACATACATATTCCGCAGCAATCCTTGCTTACGGCGTGGCAACACGCGAACATAAAGAAGCCCAATGGGCGTACGGAAAGCCAATTAGCTGCTTCCACGTTGCAAACAACTCGCATCCGTAGCAGAAAGTGGCTACTAATTCTTGCTCGGAAACGCATTCGTTTGAAAAAATATGGCGCCCGCAACGATGCATCCAATGAATAACGCGTTCGCGCCCTCCTAACTCTCATGTCCGCCGCTGCGGCGCGGAGCGCTCCCGACGCCCGCGTGAACGTTACTCAGAGGGAGGCTGTGGTCGATCGCCCCTGTGGCGGTGGGTTTTTTAACGAAATGGAAATAAACTGAGGATTGCGATGATGGAAACCGGATTTATGAATTGCGGAATTAATCAACTTGTATCGCGGGGTCGCGTCAATCAGTCAGTCTCCCAGAGCGACGGAGTCCAGATGCGCTGCTATTGATAGTACTGACGAACAAATCAGGAATTTTGATTAACTTTTGTTTTACGAGTGCGATTTCGAGCTGCGATTTAAAATGTATTTATTGCGAGCGTCTGGGGAAGTGGAGAGTGTTTCAAATTGAGAACCAGAAAACTTGAGTTATATCTCTAAAGGTTAATTAGATTATTAATTCGAATAAAATCACTTTTTTTATTTCCCTTTTAAAGATTATGCATATTCTTTATTTGTGTGTTTCAAGCACATATGTGGAATAATCTGATCTTAAAGGGATACTTTTTTATTTTTAAGATGATCAATTATTTAATTAACAATCTATACTACATAAACGTTTCTTCATTTATTTTAATTTTAAAAAGGGTGTACTATATTCCTAGCTTGAAAGATAAATACATTAAATAAGCAAATGCAAACGACAATGTCAAACATTTTGAAAATATTCAATCTCAATGATCTAAAATACAAATTTTAGTTTCAAAAGAACATTAAAAATAGTTATTTTTATATTTGTATTAGAGTTATTTTTAGTCACAGCTGTAATTAGAGGCTCGAACTGTACTTCATTCTGAAGTGTTTTACATCTAAATGGAAGGCAGTCTTTCATAAATTCAAAGGAATTTTGAATAGTGACTACGTCAATTGTATATGAAAGGAGTATTACTGACTCAAATTATAAGTAAATATTAGAAAATTCAAAATTGTGAATACAGCATAGTGAAAAACTCTGATGAAATATGAATTCACATATTCATTGCAATACGTGTTGACTCATGGGGAACTTTTGATTTCTAACTTAACTAATCAGCATTGCTAGAGAATGTACGTGTATTTCGAATAAAAAGTTCAGTGTGTATGTTACTCCGTCTTCGTTAACTAACACAAAGTGTGTATGCCATGGGAGTAAATTTACGTGATTGGAAAACTTTCGTGTTATACATTTGTTATTTGTTTTAACGAGTTTCGTACTCACAGGTGCCAATTAACCACCACCATATTCGCCTTTCCAATTGGATCAACGATGAACTATTGAACCCATTTACCAATCGACAATCTGATCAACCCAACCGATCTCCACAGCTAGCGAAACTCAACCACTGTTTGGCAGAGAACAGCGGCGAGCTGCACTAATCGGCAGATTTCCAGGGTGACTTCGACCAATATCAGGCAACCCCCAGAGATGTTCCGTAACAAAAGGACCATGGACCGCGCGCTAGATTTGCTTCCTATTCCTTGACACAACCTCTCCCCTACATTAACTACCTTGTTTAGTGCACTACACTACCAATCTTGTGGGAGCTCATAAGTTTTTCCAACTTGCGCAACAGTCCTGCTGGAAGAGAGCTGAAAAGGAGCCGACATGAAGGTCAGTTCCACATCTCACGTTCCATCAGAGAGGAACCCTGCGTCTTTGGATTTTCCTGAAGCTTCTTCCAGCTTCAGGGATGTCGATTTCGACTATCAGCCTGGTACTCCATTATGTCCCTCACAGGGACACATATTATCCTTACGCTAGACCCACTTTGAGCTTTCGCCTGCAGATCAGCAGACTCACAAGGCCTTCGCGCCAACACAGATAGGCAAGGACAAACATCCTGTCCACGGCGGAACTGGAACCTGATCCTTCAGGCCGAGGTGCTGAGACGGCACACGCTCTATAGAACGATTTTCCTAAAGATGAGCCAAAGTGACAGTTCACGAAACAAGTGAACATCACATGAATTTCAGAGAAGTATCCTCCGCCGCGACAGCTGTTCAGTCACACCTTCGTAATGTGCTAATGGTTCTGTGAAAACATCCTACGAAGAAGTCTAAAGACTTTCGCTGAGGTATACTAACGTACGTGAGTCCGGGAAAGATTTAAGTTAATTACGTATGTGAAAATCTCTAATATGCTCTCACAATCAGTAAAAGAAAACTGCCACGAATGTAAAGAGAAAGAAAATGATTTAAGCCGGAAACACGCACGCAAGCATCTCCATTCAAGTCTCGGTTTTAAAATAAACATAATATTTATCACAAAAAGTGAATTCAATGTAATATAGAAGGAAAAAGAATTTTACAGAAGAGCATTACACTGCACTTCCTAATATCAATTATTTCGCACGCACTATATTTTTGTCGGACAATGACACTACAAAAGGAAGTGTCGAGCTCATTTACAAGTTAGCCAACTGCAAACGAGCGATTGTGGAAGGGAGTCTAATGGGCCTCAGGCACGACGACCACAGAAGTCAGTTATGTTGCCAGCAGTAGCTGTCACTTGGCTCATCCTTAGGAAAATCGCTCTATTAGAACTCGACACGTATCTACCTAACTATTTCGTAGTACGCTGAATTACAGAATCGTTATTTATTTGTTTTGTGACGTGATTACACTGTCACACAAATCTGGGAATACCTCAAATTATGGATAATTCTCTATCGGTAGTGGTCTGTCTTGCTAACTAATATTCATTTAACAAACAAACACAATTTCATAGTTTTAAAGAACAAGTAAATATATTCTTCCAATATGATCCTTCGTACACTCAGTTCACATATTCTCCAGGATTACTTTTCCTTTATTCACAAAGAAACTAACTCTACCCAAACTGCAGTTCTTAGAATAATAGTGGGCTCTGATCTACATTTACATGAAACAAACAGTAAATAAAATGTACACTTCAAAACAAATTATTACATTTATTTGAACTGCAATTGGGGATGACCTGGTGGCAGCATAACAAATTACTAATAAAACACTTAACATTATAAAAAAATAAATTAAAAACAATTAAAAAATAAACAAAAT